>CAJHQP010001395.1:0-117475 GCA_905132765.1 Moricandia arvensis | reverse complement strand
AAAATGCTTTAAAATTTTCTTATTGTTCTAGAGCTTTCATATGAGGCCTTTCAAATGTGACTGAAATATATTGATCTAAGGTTTAACTTCTAAAGGACCAAAGTAGTCCAAGACCCAAGTCACTGAACCAGCAAATTAATTTAGTAGATATTTAAGGCTATGTGGTTTTTTATTTTGATAGTTTATGGATCCATTGAAGTGTAACGTGTTACAGATCTGCTTAACAACAAAATATTTTGTATTTACTTAATTTTCAATTTCATTTAAGATAATGAGGTTAAAGAATACTTAAACCTTAACTAATACAAAAACTTTAAGTAACTTTAATGTTTACAAAGCTGCATGTTCTAGACAAACAACTACTCAATTTGGAACATCAAAGTACAAATTTAAATACTAAAATATTTCTATAATTAAGATAAAGATGCATCTTAGCAAGTTGGTCATCACATAATGATACTTTTTTTTGTGAACAACCACATAATGATACTTTATGTCATCGATATTCTTTTTTTCTCTATATAATATACATATATACTGCTTGGTGTACGTATATATATACATGAGCCTAATAATGGAGAAAAGGCTATTAAAGAAAGCCTATGGTGACACAGATTTTGTAGGTGCTTATCAACTCCATAAGAAGCTGTGCAAGTACACATTTAAATCTCAACAAGACTATCTCGCTCAAATTATTTTTATTATTTGATTATTAAGTTCCCATCTACAATATCTCATATATTGATAATTTGCTGTTAAATATTTATGTTTCTCTTCAACATGAGAGTGCCATGCTTAGCTTTTTAAGGGCCTGAGGCAAATGTGACTATAATTTAGATTAAATATTTTCTTATATAAAATGTGAAAATATAATAAATATTTAAATATTATACATATTATTTAAGTGTGAAAATGGTATAATATCCAATATTAAAAAAACTATATTGAAATTTTGGACATATCTTTGAACAAAGATATGAGATGGTAATTCTCTAGTCAAATATTTATAAAATACATTAATATAATCTCAAATAAGTTTTTAAAATATGCTATAAAAATAAAATAAAAAGTAAACCTAAAAATAATATTTAAATCAAAATATGATTTAAAAAATGATATAAAATATTAATCTAAAGAAATTGTTGAAATAGTACCAAAAATCTGAATTAAGATGAAAAAAAAATGGGTGTGACTATATCGCATTTTTGAAGTAAAAATTAGTGTTACTCCAATTCTCTCTGTAATTAACCAATTAGGTGAAAAATTTACTCCTAGTATCGCTGAAATACATTCTTTTTTCCTAAATAATATCCCACCACTTTATGACAAACAAACTCAGAATAGTATGAATATAGAGTGTGACTGGCAATATGATAGAGGAAATTAGAGTAACTTAGAATAAAAATAAAAACAGAAGAATATATTGCTTTTGTATTCCACCACTCTACTTTTAGTTTTTGTAGAGTAAAACGAAAGGTGAAAACAACAAATACAAGTTACTTTATAGAGTAAATGAGTGAAAAATTATCTTCACCTTTCTCATCTTGATTAGATGTAATTAAGTGAAACCGAGAGTAAAAAAATTCCTCCAACTTTCTTTTACTTCAATTATGCCATCCAGTCACACTCATAAAATTTATTTCTGTTTTTTCCTCTTTCATATATATTTTTTTCTCTCAGCTACTCCATCTTACTCTACTAATGTTAGTCTAACATTTTACCATTCAGGTGAGGGCCTGAGGCAATAGTCTTTTTATTTATACAGTACGCACACCCCAGAACATGAATTAGGTCTCGAGAAGTAATAGCTTCAGTTTTTCTTTCTCAACTAAGCTAGCCTAGGATGTATATATTTGAAAATTCAAATTCTTCATGATTTTCATACTTCACAGAAGCTTTCACATAGCATATTTTTCGTCTTTTCAGTCATAGAAGCAACAGGTAGAATATCTACGTGTACTAATAGGTTCATTGTAGACAAAATTAAGATTCCTGTTTTTATTCAATTGAAAAACTATATTCTTACGTACTAAAAAATATCAAAAAGCAAGTCTATACAAATAAAAAGCCAGTTTCACGGGAACAAGGTCCGCCCGCTCGAGTGTAAAGCAGACTATTATTATGAACACATAAAGCAAATTTCGAAATATCAATTGATAAATAGAAAAGAAGAAAATTTATATATATAATGCAGCATAATGAAGGAGTATTCATTCGGTTATTTTAATTCACTTGATGCCTGTTTTGTCCTCTAAATTGGTGCAAGATTGTCATTTCACCAAGTGTATTGGACAATTTGTTAAACACTATAGAAAATGAATTGTTTGTACAAAAAAATTCATTAATAATAACATAAATATTCACTTCTTAAAAAAGAAAAAAATATACTTTCTCCATTTCACAAAGATAAGAGTTTTGAGATATTTATTTTTTTTTCACAAAAACTGTAGCTTTGTGTTTTTAATGTTAACTTTATAGTTTTTCCGCTGGCTGATTCGTAGTCAAGTGGCTACTGAGCTCTGCCTTCGGACCCTGGCGTCAGGGGTTCGACCCCTCCTTACTTCAGTTTGAGGATTAAAGGTCCAAAAGTGACCGTTTGACAAAAAAAACTTTATAGTTTTTCTTATTTTGTCCATATAATTAAGACAATTTTTCTTTGAAAGTAATGAATTCAATTACGATTATTTTCGGTATTGTAACTTTATCATTAAAAGTGTACGAATATTGGAATACTAAAATCTGTATAAAACGGAGGGAGTAAGAAACATTCACTTCTTAAGCTCGTAAACATTCAAAAGTAGTAAACTAGTTTTTACTGGTTTGCGAAGATCGATTTGTTTCGATTGTTTTAAATTCGATTGGTAGTAAACAAAAGAATACTTCTTGTGTTTCATATGTTAGAATTCTTATTGTTAAATGAATTAAAATATCTGTTGTCAATTAACTTTAGTTCATATGTTAGAATTCTTATTGTTAAAAGAATTAAAATATCAGTTATCATATCAGTTATCATATCAGTTGTCAATATGATCAGAATTGTTCATCAACTCCTGGTTACTATGTATGAAATTCAAAAAGAATTTAAGTGCATAAAAATTGTCCCCAACATCTTTATAATGAAAAAAAAACAAACGAAAACGTGGAGAAAATATTAACCACCCACTTATGCAATAAACATATAAAATATAAACGATAGTGCAACAAAAAAAAACACACAAAACATTGTGGGCTTCGCCGGTTTATGTTTACCTTATTTTGCTATATAAAGCCATTAATCATTCATGCTCTTCATACATCTCTTCTTTTCTCATCTCTCTTCTATTCTTTCTTTTCTCACATAAACTGTTTCTTATATATGGTTCCTCAAAACAATCTATAGTAATCTAGGGTTTAGTTTGAAGATTTAAGTTGCCTCTAGCCCACATAGAGGAAGATCCATGCATCAAAACATGGGCTATCTAAATAGATATTTATGGTTTTATGCTATATATAGTAAAATTAATTATTTACATATGCTTAATTAGATATTTCCATATGCTTATATATATGTATATAGTTATAGAGAAATTAATACTTAGGGATGATGGGTTGGTGGAGGAAGAGAGCTTTCTTTGGTCCACTCATGGAGTAATATGTGAGATTTAATTGACTCTCGACTCATTCATCCAAATACCAAATGAAAGAATATGTTCGGATATGGTAAATGAATGAATGATGCTAGAGACAAATTGAATCTTCACTTCTCTATGCTTGGACTGAAGGGAGCTCCTTTTCTTTGTTTTCCAATATTTCTACATTTCATTATATTTACAAGTACTGGATTTATGTGTGTGAGTGAAGATCAAGTTCAACATTGATATGAGTATGGTGTTGTTTTGCAGGATTCAGTCGTGACCTCCCTGAACATCTTCGAGCCCAATCTATGAAGATTTTATCCTTTTCGTTGTAATGAGTTGGTATCAACTGAAAAAAGTTTCACTAAAAGAAGCAATAACAATATTTGAAGATAAGGTTTTACTTGTTCATTCATCAAATATATTTGTTTCTTTATATTTCCTGTAAATTATTATGTATTCAGCTTGCGCTCAATTAAAGGTGGCTTGCAAGTAGTTTATAAGCTACACAACTAAGTACGCAATTTCCAGTTCAGAGATCTTGATCCATAATATCAGATAGTAAGAAACTAAGAAAATGATACGATATATTAAAAAAAAAATCTTTTTACATGTGTTTGAATAATTAGGGTTTTGACAATGAACCCTAAGATGGGCTGTAAAGTATCATATTTATAAAAGAAATAGAAAAAGATATAAAGTGTTCAACGACAACATCACCTCGGGTCTTGATCTCTTTCACTGCAACAAGTTCCTAGATGTCTTCTTCATGGTTGGAAAGATACCATTTAATGACTAAAGTACCCTCAGTTACGACATTCTTAAAGGGGGCAGAGTCGTACATAAGATCAACAAATGGTAGTGTCCTCACCGTAAGCATGATTTACAATTCAACTTCGTGTATTTTTGTACGACCGCGAAAATTCTAATTAAAATCAGAAAACAGTAAATAAATATAAATAATAATATAAAGTTTAGAAAACGTTTAAAAAATTGTTAAATTTTTTTTTTAACTCAATAAATTATATGTAATATGTGACTTTTTGAATGCGATTTTTTAATTATGATATAATCATGACAAGACTGTATCAGTACACTAGAAACATAATCTACTAACACTAACTACAACTATAAATACTCTAGAAACTTATTAAGTAGACGACTAGAGTTTCTACTGGAACTTTCCAATAGCATTTAAGCTTCTAAGATCGAATAATGAAGAAGTTAGGCGATTATTTATATGGAAAGGAAGCTTAATCACCAAGTCAAGGATAACGTTAACGGAAAGAATATTCTGAAAATATTCCAATAATTATCTGGAAGTTTTCTGAAATTATCTTGCCACAATCTAAAATGTTTAGATTTATCAAGATTAATTAACACAAAATCGTTAAGATCTATCTAGAAAAATGTGCAAAAATCTTGGTATTAATTTGCTTCAAAAGAACATCTTATTGTGGGGTTACCAAGACTCAAGGCCCAAGCCCAGCCCAGCCCGGCCCGGCGCACACAAACGGGTGTGTGGTTTGCATAATGGTCATCTGTCTCCTTCTCCATAGTATCCCATAAGCTATTGAGCATTGATAAGAGAGTGTCATATTTATACTATAAGATTTTTCTTCCCCTAAGTAATGTGAGATTTTTTACTCTTGCATTTCATTTAAGTGAGAGATTTTTTTTTCATTTAGAACCCACTCTTCACATTTGAACAACATTTTTACTCGGCCCAATGGCTTATAAAAATTGGGTTCCAACAATCTTCCACTTGAATATAAATTACTCTAAACACATGCATACTCGTTAGACTATGCAGACTCTACAGACTCTAGTAACTAGACTTAACAATAGATTAGACATACAAACTTTTCGAGAGGATAAGCAAAAACTAATTGCATATGTGGTAGTATTGTATTCCAGTCTTGAAGCATTCAGAATTAGTACCTGTCAAATCTAGAAGTTGAACATGATGTTTTGAACCACTCAAAGTTTTATGTAAATCGAAACAGTAGATAAAATACGGCTTTGGCTTCTTGTAGAGTTAAGTTCTCTATTGTGTTCATTTGACCGTGAACTTGCATGGTTTTCATGAGTGAATTTGGAGCGTGTAGCATGAAGTTCATCCTCCTAAAAATGGTCCCATTTCACATTCACTAGGTGGTTGCCATTAGTACGTGTCATATACACAAAAAATATCCTATTCTACGTTATAATATGTATATGAAGATTTATGGTCTTATCTCATTAAAAGTCACTACTTTTCCTTAAATGTCTATTGGAAGCACGGTTTTTCATCTTGGGATTCGAGTAATTCTCAGTGCTTTAATCATAATTTTCTTGACTTAATTGTCCCTTTGAATCGACCTCTTGGGATCTCCAATCGCGTTGGTTGGGTTTCCATTAAGCATCTTCTTAATAATAAACTCATTATCTTTGATGAATTCAATACTTGATCTCTTGATAAACCTTTGGTAAACGGGTCTGCAAGGTTGTCAACTAACTTGATTGAATCGACAGACATAACAACGGTTGAGATCAAGTGTCTAATGGTCTTATGTTGTCATCTGATGTGACACGATTTACCATTATTTAGAGTATTCAGTGCTCGAGCTATAGCTGATTGACTATCGCAATGTATGCGTAGAGCCGGAACTGGTTTCTCTCACATTAGAATATCTTCCAAACAATTAAGAAGTCACTATGCTTCTTTTGCTGTTTTATCTAAATTGATGAACTCAAATTCCATGGTAGATCTGGCTAATAAGGTTTGTTTGAAAGATTTCAAATATATTACTGCACCGCAAGCATAAAAACATATCCACTTGTAGATTTTGATTTTTTTTTTGAGTTTGATATCCAGTTTGCATCATTGTAACCTTTCAAGACTGCTGGTTTTCACAGTAATGTAGCCTATAACTTTTGGTGTTTTGAAAATAATTCAATACCCTTGTGATGGCTTTCCAATGTGTATGACCTGGATTACTTGTGTAGGGACTTAATAAATTGTCTGAATGCGCTAAATCGGGTCTTGTACAATTGGTTAAGTGCATCAGAATTCTAACTACCCGTGCATACTCCACTTGTGACACTGCCTAGCGAACATTCTTGGTCAAGTGAAACTTAGTGCCTACAAGAGTTTCTGCAGTTCCACTAGAGTAGGTCTTGAACCTCTCAAATATCTTTTCAGCATAATGATCTTGAGATAAAGTTATTTCATGTGGAGTCCTTGTGATTTTAATGCCAAGAATAACATCGTAAAACCCATATTTGTTTTTGTTGAAGTGACTATTGAGCATGTTCTTGGTTGTTTAGATGATATATTTATTGTTATCGGTGATGAACATGTCATTTACGTACAAGCATAATAAAATATATCCACTGGAAGTACTTTTTCATAAACGCATTTATTACATTCATTGATGCTGAAATTATTTGACACATTATATTGTCTAATTTTCATTCCATTGTTTTGGAGCTTTTTTCAGCCCATACAATGACTTCACAAGCCTCCAAACTTTGTTTTCTTGACCCGGAACCACGAAACCTTCAAGTTGTTTTATATATATATATATCTCCTCTTCTAAATCTCTGTTTAGAAAGTCAGTTTTAACATTCATTTGATGGACTTTCAAGTTTCTTAAATGATGAAATTGCAATCAACAGTCTAATTGAAGTTATTCTTGTCACTGGAGAATAAGTGTCAAAGAAATTTAGATCTTTTTTTGTTTGTGCCCTTGCACCAAAATTCTGACATTGTGCTTATCAACCGAGCCATCAATATCCCACTTGATTTTGAACAATCATCTAGACCCTAGTGCTTTAAATCTTGAGGTAAAGCAACGACCTTGTAGGTATGATTTCTCAATATCGAATCATGTTCACTATTAACTGCTTATTTTTAGAAGTCTGCATCAGGGTTAGACATGGCTTCTACGTAAGATTTTGGCTCATTCTAGGTAAGTCTTTGCCAAAAGACTTTTCTTTACGATCTCTCTTTCTTCATCTAGGTTCATCTACAATATCTTTTGCTTCGATTACAACAATTTCAGAAGTAGTTGCCTCATCAACGAAGGTAACCGCATCTCTTTATTTAAAAGTGTGTTTAGGTATTGTTTTTTCTTACACAAAAATATTTCTTAAAAAATGAAGCATTCCTCGATTCCATGATCGTATTAACATGGATGTCAGCTAAATCTAATTTAATTACCAAAAACCTATAAGCACTATTGTTGTGTGCATAACCAATGATTAAAGCATCCACGGTTTTAGGTCCAATCATGATTTTTTTTAGAATGTGGTATTGTAACTTTTGTCAATCACCCCCACACTTTGAGATGCTTGTACAAAGGTACATTACCTTTCCAAAGTTCATATGGCGTTTACCAGTTACCTATGAGGTATTTTGCTGAGGAGGTGGTGATAAGCACATCATCCCACGGATTCTTAGAACATATTCTTGCAACATTGCATTCATCGTTTCTTTCGGAGTTTGGTTCTTCCGTTCCGTATTCCATATGATTATGGTGAACATGAAGTAGTTGTTTAATGAATTATGTCATTTTCTTGAAAAAACGCATAGAAAAGTTCATCATTCACCTTCTCTATCACTTTTGACTATTTTGATAGTTTTTCAATTATTTTTCAACTTCGCGTTTGTACTCTTTTAATTTGTCCACGACTTCATATTTACTTCATAACAAGTAAACATAGCAGTATCTTGTGCAATCGTCTATGAAAGTGACAAAGAACTTTTTCCGCTCTCGCTTTATAAATACTTCAAGTCGCACATATCTATGTGTATTAAACTTAGAGGTTCGGTTGTTCGTTCAACATGATATGATGGTGTTTTTAAGTTTGCTTGGACACAAACTTCACATTTTTTTTTGGACTTTGAATCATGTTCATATCAATTACTCTTTGTACAGACTTATAATTTACATGTCCTAATCTTTCATGCCAAATATTAGAAGACTCAATGATATAAGCAATTGGATTCTTATTCATTGAAATATTGGAATCATGTACTTCATTTTCTTGAATGACTGTCAATACATACATCTTAACAAGTCTATTCTTAACAAAATCTTTTCCTATTAAAACACTACTCTTCCTAAGGATCAGCTGGTCGGATTCGAAGTTGATTCCAAAAACTTGCTTAGTCATGAGAGATCCAGACATTTGAATCTTCCTCATGTCTGGAACAATAGCTTCACGTTGATCAGAGTAACCTCCCTTCCAGAAGTCATCTTCAACAAATTTTTTCCGGTACTTTCAATCTTGGATTGAGAGATATTTTTCATCTTCACTTGATCATCAATTTTACCCTTCTGATAGGTATTGAACTTCTCTCTGTCAACGCAGATGTCTGTAGTGGCACATGTGTCGTACCACCATTCCTTAAGGTTATCTTCAACAATGTTGGCTTATGTGACCACAACGCACAGATCAACTTCAGTTAGGTTTGCTTGATTTTCCCCATAGCTTTCCTGCGACATTTCGAGGATATATGTTTTATCTTGCCACAAAAGTTACACTTCCCAACGAATTTTTTGTTCGTGGGTGGTTGAGCTTGTTTCTTGAAGCTCGTAGGTGCTTGTTCAGCAAGCTTATTCGTCCCAAATTTCTGAAATCTTGCCTTGAATTTACTCTTATTCTTGTACTCTTTGACATTGACATCGTGAGTATGAATTGACCTTTATTTTTTTATGTTTTAGTGATTCATTCTGGAGCATGGTAATCAGATTTGCAATGTCAATGCCTTTTTCTTGTGAGAAAGATAGTTTTTGAAGTACGTCCAACTTGGTGGAAGCTTCTCAATGAAGCAGTTGACTGTGAAAGTTTCACATAGCTTCATACCTTCTTCGGCGATCTCTTGAAAGATCAATTATAGATCATGCACTTGATCCATGATTGGTTGTGTTCTACCATTACAAATTTAAGAATTTTTCATTGCGAATATCCCAGAGCCTACATTGAGGGACTTGTATTTCTTTTCTAGAACATCTCACAAATCTTTGGAAGTTTCGACCTCACTGTACACACTAAATAGCTGGTCAACTAGTCAGTTTTGAATGTAACCTTTGCATAAGAAGTCCCCATGCTTCCATGCATCAACGCTAGCAAGAGCCCTTGGATTCGTATTGTCCATGGATAACACTGGTTTGACCTCAGTAGGATACCTAGCCAAATACAGAGTAGTCAGAAAGAAGTGCATCCTTTGCTACCATTGTTTGAAGTTTGATCCATCAAACTTGTCAGGCTGAAATACGTTTATATTACTAGGCACAAACGGAAATTGTGTAGGTAGCGATCCTAGTGATTGACTCACACTGGTTGCACCGGTTGTCCCATTGACCTTTTTATCGCTGTTAGTCATGATTTAATCTGTTCACAAAACACAAACCATAGTAAGTATTGAGAACTCAATTCAGTAAGCGCTTAAAATTTTTAAGTCGCTACACACTAAATTTTCCCAGAAATTGCGTTAAGTGTTCTTAAACTTTTAATAGTCGTTCTAAGAACTCGCCTTGAAGGCGTTTTTAAACACTCATTTTGTAATAAGTATCATTTTTATCTTTAGAAAAACGAGATCGCGAACCTGTCGCGTAAATTATTTTTTATATGATTCATTTCGTCTTATTGATCAAAATGTTTTGGTGAATAGTTAAAGAGCGTTTGTAAATCATTTCAGATCGATTTAAAAAACGTTTTATAAAACCGGATAACAGAAATATTGTTTGCAATGTTCAGTTTGATTCAAGTGATAAGCATGAAGCGGATTTATTGAGTTAAGATTGTAGGACGCAAAAATCTTGATTGAAAATCACGAAATAGAAAGCGTATAAACGATAATATAAAGCTTAGAAAACGTTTAAGAAATAGTTAAGGAAATACACGAATTCATGGAGTTGAGATTTCATATCTTTCCTTAGCTCAATAAATGGCTCATAATATGTGACGGTTTGAATGCGATTTTGAATCCTAGGATGCAATTGTGATGAGATTGTTTCGCAACACCCAAATAGAATCTACAAACATTAACTACTACAAATACTAAGTAGAAGACTAGGGTTTTTGTTGGAACTTTATAATAGAATTTAAGCTTCTAAGAGTATCGAATAATGAAGAGGTTAGGCACTATTTGTATGGGAAGGAAGCTTGACCGCCAAGTCAAGGATAACGATAAAGTAAAGAATATTCAGGAAATATTCATGTTTATCGTGCAAGATGAGGATCAGAAATATTCTCATAATTATCTGGAAGTTTTTAGAAATTATCTTGACACAATCTAAAATGTTTAATTTATCGAGATTAATTAAGACACAATCGTTAAGATTTATTTAGGAAATTATGAAAAAATCTTGGTATGAATATACTCCAAAAGGAATGTCGTATTGTGGACTAAACAAGTTTTTGCTATATGTGAAAATAATCAATCTCAAATATTTGGGTTATTGTGTTAAATCACCAAATAGGAAATTAAAATCATCATTTAATCTAATATAATAATCCATGGAGCATGATTAAAATATATGCTCAAGAGGATGAATAAGAAATCAATTACCATTTAATGACGGAACACGCACTATCATAGTGCATGTTGCATCAAGAAAACAAACAGTGAAACTGAAGATATTTAATCTAAGATAATAATCCATGGAACATGATTAAAATATATGCTCAAGAAGATGAATAAGAAATCAATTACCATTTAATGACGGAACACACACTACAGAAAACTCATAGTGCGCATTGCATCAAGAAAACAAACAGTGAAACGAAACACACACTATAGGAAGCTCATGCAGCTATCTCCTCAACTTTCTCTCTCCTCTCTCTTTTCCCAAGTTTAAATAAATTCCTTCGCTCCAGCGTTTGGCGGCGCGTGCCGGCGTAAGAGGCTTCACTTGTCGCTAATTTAGCTCCTTTGCTGCTGCTGCGTGCTCTCATCTTCTCTTCCAATATACTCTGTTTTGACTTGGGAAATGCTCCGCTCGAGAGGAGTGTCGGCTCCGGTGGTGACTCTGTCTTTTATGGCTTCACAGTGAGGAGGTTGTTTGGTGACTCGTGGTGGTAGTCGGCTATTTAGGCTCAAGAGTAGATCCGTTTTCAAATTTGGATCTCCTACGGTTTTTGATGGTGGGTGAGATGGAAGAAAGGCTTGTCTCTCCAGTTTGGTTCGACAGAGTTCTCTTCTGGTCTTGTTTGGGGCTGGCGACTCAAGTGGATATCTTCTCGGTTTGTGGTGGTGTTGTCGTGCATCTTTTTCTTCTTTGTTTTTGTCAAGTGAGCTCCGGTGTGTCCCTTTAACATAGTGCCGAGTCTAGAGTCTAAGTATGCAGGAAAAGATGGTATTTGGCTCAGTTACCAGCTCATGTAAGTATGGTGTTTTTCTCAACTGATGGTATTCTATGCCCCTTAGTAGCTTCTCGCGGTGCCTCCTCACTTCAGAACTCCACTGCTCAATTTCCTATTATGTTGCTCCAAGTGAAGAAGGTGGTTTTATCCAAGAGTGTTGGCCTCGGTCATCTTAGTGTTTCTGTCTCTGTGACACCAGAGACACGACTCTATTAGTTCATATTATTGTTCTTCGGTTCTCAAAGGCTTCAAGTGTGGTGGTGGTCTTCAGTTGCAGTCATTGTCCGTTCCTGTGTCACACTTGGCTTCGCACACATCCCAGCGCTACATAAGGTTGCTTGTCCTTGCGTGGTGGTGTTGCATTGCTTCTCTTTGCAGGATAAGAGGCTTCAGGTTAAAGATTGGTGGTGATTGCAACTCGCTTTTTTGCAGTGTTCGTAGTTGCATGTGCACAGTCTGGTTCTACACTTCTCTTAGGTAAAGCATTTTTTGAACCTCTCATTTCTTGTTGCTGGGGCTTCAGTGTCGGTTTAGATTACAAGAGTAGATAAGATCGTCAAGACCCAGATACTCCGGAGATGATATGGGAAGTCCCAATATCCGAGGAAACAAGGTCAATCTCACATTCCTGTAGGCATCGTTGATGGTTGAGAACGGCAATCGATTATTGAGGATTATGAATCCAAGCTAGCGAAACGCGCTAGGTTAAGGGTCGAGCGAAACTAATTAAGAGACGCTTAATTTGGAATATTTTTTTTAGTTGAATCTTGTGATCGAAAACTTATTTCTAGTTTCAGGTAAATTTATAAAATTTTAACTTAAAAATTGCAATTTAACAATATATAATATGCTTATTCTTGTGATGATGCTAAATCTCCACTGAATACCAAAAAACTTTAGTTAGCTAAAATATCTCTATACAAATGATTGTATTCTTAAGTAAGAATAACACAACATTTTTATATTAATGGAAGAAGTAGAAAAATTATGCTACTTTATAACACGATATGTACACCTTATTTCGAACGAAGGAGCTACCAGCAGCTTCAGCCATCGATCTGTACACCTTACTATCCATGTACATGGAAATTTACGTAATATTCTTTCTGTTTTTGGTTCAACGTGCAAGTTAGCAGGACACGTAGGGCAGCAAGCTCTGCAACATCTGGAACAAATCACCAAGACCCAAGCTGATCAGTAAGCCAGGATCAACAGTCTACTGGCCCCATCACCAAGAACTCCATGAAACACTGCTCTGAGAGGATACAATCTCAACAGAAGTCAACATAACATACAACAACCAGGGATCGATCGTGGACGATGAAGCAGTGAACCTAGAAGGCGATATCGGCGATCTAAAGTGAAATTTAGCAGGAGCACAAGACAAACTAAGAATGATGCAATCCCAAATCCATCAAGACACCAGCTCGGCCCTTGAAGTATACATAGTCATTGAAAAAATTCAAAGGGCACCCGTTCACAGATCGTATCACCAACATCCCCATACCAAACATGAAGCTTATAATCCCACTATACAATGGAAAAACAGTCCCCCATGCTCACATGACTGATTTCTGCATTGTGATGAGGCAAACTCGCTTCAACGATGGAGAACAAGACGTCAGCTACTGCCAATTCTTTGTCGAGAATATGGCAAGAGCAGCTCTCAATAGAATATCTTGATTGGAGGCCAGTAATATCAACAATTTCAACCAGCTATCAACTATATTTGTGAAACACTATTCTATGTTCGTAGAGAAAGGAGCTTCCGACACTAACATGTGGACGATGTCCCAAAAGAAATAGGAGTCACTCTATTCTTTCATCAGATGATCCAAGACCATTGTTTCCCACAGCATTGCCCTAATGAATTCTTTATGGCATGAGTAACATGTCCGCAAAGAACTCTTACTCAACAAATCTGTCACTTTAGAAGACGCTCTCCATTGAACTTCAAGATATATGGAAATAGAAGAGGAAAAAAAATTCCTTGCAGAAAAACACGCGCCAACAAAATCCAATGATAAGACACACGAGGAGAACGAAAACCGACAAAAAGGGAGTGGAGGTTCAAGAAGAGAAAAAGGTTCATCCAGGGATTGAAGTGCAAGATGAGTGAAGGGAGAAAAATTGATGATATCACGGAGAAAGAGACTTCAAAAACTCGATCAAACAAATCAAGATTGTACACGTGGGACAAAGAAGAAGGTGAAAGAAATAACTCTAAAAAGTTCTGCGAATTCCACAAAAGAGAAGGACATAGCCCTCAAGAGTGTTACACCTTCCAAAATAACCTATATTCTAATTTCATGTAGAAGGATTATCATAGCATAAGGAAGCCCCTCCAAGAAGTGACAATAACACAGACGCCCCCAGAGAGATCGTGAGTCGTGAAGCTGAGACACAATAGGCCCACCGGCCTCAAGATAGAGACTCAACATGTTAATGGGAGGAAATCCCTTCTATAATGATTTTTTACATGCAATCAAAGGATATGGTAGGCGAGTAAACCCCTTATCTAAAGGAACTCGTGAGATGATAGAAGACGACGTAGTCATAGACTTCAGAGAATAGGAAACATACAACTTGGACTGACCGCACAATAATACCCTTTTCATAAAGATAATGTTAGCTAATTGTTAGATAACAAGATCGTTAATTGACACCGAAAGCTCGGTAAACATGATTTACAAAGACAAGCTGGACAAAATGGAATTACTTGACCTATAGATCAAGCAATCCAAGAAACCTTTTGACGGGCTTCGACGGTTCATCACAAAGTCATTATGGGACCATAAGAAGTCTGCCCTATATCGGCAGGTCATGTTGGAGATAAAGTTCACAATCATCGACTCTCTTGATATGTACAATATCATTCTCAGAACGCCTTGGATCCATGCCTTGCGAGGTATCTCATCGACTACAACCAGTGTGTTAAATTCCAAACTACTGAAAGCACAACAACGATACATGGAAGCCAGAAAGAAGCAAGACTATGCTACATAAACGAGCATCAGTACATGCATACTAAGAAACATCAACAAGAGATCGGAGAAAAATAAAATAATAAAGCAAGAGCGAAAAATCGGGAGAAGATCTAAAGAAAAATAGAGCATCATTTTCAGAAAAAAACATGGTTCCTTGAACCTTATATACTTTGTAAAAAGTGGATTGTGACAAGGCTTCAGTCTGTCGTCCATCTGGGCGTATTCGAGACAAAAAGTTCCTAGCTTCCATAGCCAGTAGCAGAATGTTTCGTGGAGTCAATCTCTGAACTCCACCAAAGTTCCCTATTGGAGGACATAGGCACACTCGAGGATCTCAGGTAATTTCTCAAAGATCTACTGGATGAGTCAGACCTCCGATCTCTCGCCTCGGAGGAACGTCGAGAAGCCTCTGTAGCATCTTATCTCTCCACGGACTCCGATAAAGAACCCCTAGATATAAGATGAGGTGGAGGAAGCATCGGAGGAACACCGAGAAGCCTTTGTAGCGGCTTCACTCGCCAAGTACAATCATCAAACCCTAGATATCATCAGAATCTCAAGACTACAAAACTCAACAGAGACAACAACTCCGCTAATGAAGAAAAATATCAGAAATAAGAACTCAAAAGAGGATTAAATACTTAAGAGATAAAGGAAGAAAGAGAGAAAGAACAAGAAATAGACCTTTCAATTTCTCCTAAACAACAAAGTTAGTGACAAAGAAACAATACAAGCAGTTCATATTTCGAGAATAGGAAACCGCAAAAAGATATGAATGCCACGCCATAGACGATTCGGTTTCCAAAGAGAAAAAATATAACCATTGATTTACATTAATCAAATTTCATAATTAATATCTCAAACCGAAATCTTGAACCAGGTTTTAAAATTCATAAACAATCGGTGTCTCAAATACACCACTCAAGTCGGAGCCAACACCAGACATGCCTAGCGACCTTAGACACACCGGATACCGAAGAGGGGGGGGGTATTGTTGGAGGTGGATTTCACCGCACCCAAACCTGGTCTAAGAAACCGACCTAGTATCACTAAGGTCTGGCAAGAAGACAATATGCCCACTAAGGACGAAGGCCCATCCTGAGTTAGAAGGATAATTAGCGTCGAGCTAACGTGGTTAGACCAAAATGTAAAGAGATCAAAGCATAAAAACAGTCTGAAAGGCACTTGATACTCGCCGGAGATCACGTCGCCATTATAATCCACTCCTAAACACCTATAAAAAATAACAAAATAACAAAGGATCACAATTTCTTCATATCAAACATATAGTCTAAAGACGTATGTACACTTGTTTACTCATACCCTTTGAGTTCCCATATCCGTATCAAATCATATTATCATTAAAACATACATTTATCATACAAAATCGTCAATAGATATACTAACCATCACTTATTCGACACATTTACATAAACCATAACCCTAATATATGAGATTGATTTTGAGATCCATTAAAACTCACGTCTTAACATTTCTTAAAGTTGTAGATCCATCGAAGGATGTTAGTATTTGAATCCCATATCATTTTCAGAAAACGGTGTTAAATTATACTAGTATATACAAATACACGATTTGTAGTGACTCATTTTCAATGCAAGTGTTAATGTTTCCTACTACTACTAATATATTATGACTTGAATCGAGAATTTATAAACTTTTATTTACCTCTTTTTCGCAGTACATCAAATTAATAAATACATGCATGAAACGTTAATACATTTACTGAACACTTCAATTTTTGGTCAAGTGACCGTACTGAGAATGGTTTACCACCATTTCCAACCACCACATCGACCTAACCGATAAGACCGGCAGTCCTATCTGATCTCGGGTCTTTACTGCGTGCCCAAAACATTGGGTTCCAGACAACAAAAATGACATTTTATATCACTAAAGTATTAAATAAGTTGTCAAAAAAGTATTAAACAAATATGACATAATGCCGACGTTAATGAATTCATTAGACAAGATTTATATGGAAACGAGAAAGACTTACATGAAGCGTAAGATCGTGCAAGTGCTCTCTAAAATATAAACTATCAGAATCAGAATTAGTGATTTCATGCCCTACCGGATCCGTAGTGGAACCTAACTCCAGTGACATGTATATAATTCAGTTCAGATTTAACTAAAAACTCACTACTTAAATCCGATAAAACTCAAAAACTCATCATTAACTCGCAATCCGAAACTAATTATACCGCTAAAAACTCAGATAAAGCTGATCATATTTTTAAAAAATTAACTAAACATCTGATATACTTTTTCATAGTATAAAAAATTAAATAAAATTTTTATTACTATTGTCATTTAATGAAAATGAAGAGAATGGTGATAGACAAGACCAAAATTAATTTATTTGATTCAAAATAGAATTTTATTTCAGTACTGGTTTATTATAAGTTTGTCTTTTATTATATATTTAAAAGAAGATTTAAAAATATTTCTTTAACTATTAAATAAATTTTAACCAAAATCCTATTTTGATAAATAAATTAGTCAAATTATTTGTTTTTATGGTGGCAAGTGTAAATTAAAATGAAAAATTTAAAAATTTAATTATATTTTTAAATATTTATGAACCTTTTATATGAACTTATGTTTTCAATGGTTGATATTATTATATATTAAAATTTAATAATTTGTGTGTCAGTTACTGTCACTCCAATGATCCAGTAAACCAGAAAGCAATTTGGTTCGGTGTTTGAACGGAGTTAAAAACATTGATTTGAATATTAGATTAGAATACACCATTTCGCAAACATGATGAGACCCAGAATATTGTTGGTGGGTTATGGCATTTGACTTTAGTCCCATTGGCACACTGAAAAGGGATAATGGTGATGACTAGAAGAATGGAGGTCCAATTATATTATACGAGTTTATATATTATGTAGGCATTTTAAATATGTCTATGTGCGACACGATGTGACATCACAATGTCTCTCTTACAAAACGACAATAAAGTGTAATGAAAATCAACACCTGAGAATGTATAGTTGTTAATTAGTTATAGGTTGTACTGTATAGTGTAGCTTTTTACTCCAAAAACTAATTTACTATGTATTTCATTAATAATTCACCTATCAAGTACAATTTTACTCTCACTCAATTGGTATACACACTCAATTTTACTCTCACTTTTACTAGAGTAATATTATTAATTTTTATATCTTGATTTCCACCATTTTATTTTACTTCATTTTCCACCTTTAATTTTTAATTTAATTTATTCTAAATCTGTAAGTCAGACTAATACAGTTTTTACGGTCTTCAATTATTAAGATAGGTGTTACTAGTTGACAAAAAAAAAAGATAGGTGTTACTAATCAATTACTATTTAGAAATGAGCTTCTGTGATGTATTATAGTACATAAAATGCATTTAATAATTAATAAAACACTACAAACTCATTAAATGTAATTATGTAAAAGTATTATAATATTAAATATATTCCAAATAATATAATAAATCAATCAATTTATAAATAGTATAAAATATCATATCTCATCTTTTTAATTTTCCTATCCATATTAATACAACTTATTTGATAAAATAATTGGTTAAAGACACTCAAATAATTTATAAGAAATATTGAAAATTTTTCAAAATAAAATAAAGAATCGATTATAAATTATTAAGACTGTTAAATTCACATTGAACTATTTGTGATCAATGGTTTAGCTTTTTGTTATAACAAGATACAAAAATTATATAAATATGAAGGCTTTTAATATATATCAGATTAAATATATTAATATATATATATATCATATATAAATTATATAAAAATGTTAATTTCAAAAATTTCATTGAGTAGAAAGTCTCAATTAATAAATATTTATATTAACAATAATAATAATATTATTATGTTACAGCAAATATAAAATTTTTAATAAAATTTTATGAGTACGAAGCCTCACTTATTAAATGTTTATATTATACTATATGTCTATGTTAATATCATTTAATTTTAATTATATACCATATAAATAAATAAACGATTATTTTGATTTTTTACCAACAAAAACTATTCTAAATAAAAAAGAGGATTTTTATAAATGTTTACTCCAACTTAATTATATACGTAATAGTTACTCACTTTTCAATTATTAAATATTTTTTATTATTGCATAATACATAAATGAACACAAAATAAATAAAAAAATATATAAATAATTTGTATAAATAATTAATGTTCATTCCGCGCAAGCGCGGATCTCAAATGTTATTTGATCATATCATTTCATAGATAAAAATTTTCATATCAAAGTGAGATAGTAAATTATAACATCCGAATGATATCATTAATTGTCAATGTAAATTAAATAGATTTAATAAAAACAAAATATCAACAAACATGATCCTAATCATTAACTTTATATTAACGATCGATGACTATACGTTTGGAGACTTATGACATCATGGTTGTACGATCAAAGTTAGTATTCAACGATTATTAATATGTAAATTTCACCGCACATGTTTTAAAAGTATTTGGCTAATTTTCAAAAACTATATGTACTCGCTTTTTCTATGCTATTTAAGTAAAATCTTCTTCCAGTATTTCTACATTTTCATTATATATACAAGCACTGAATTTATGTTTGTGAATGAAGATCAAGTTCAACAGTGATATGAGTTTCTTAAATAAAAAAAACACCTATGTAATGTATCATTTCACTTTTCCTAAATTGCTATTCCGCTTATTATTTTGATAATATCTATGTTTTCTTTATTAAAACTATTAGGAGAGTGTATTTAATTGAAAAGTTAAGAGGAATTTCATCTTTACCACATTATTGGTACCACTTTTCATTTTTACCTTTATTAAAAAGACATTTTCATAAATACTATTTTTTTAAGAGGCAAATTTTTTTTTAAATTAATTAGTATCTTAAATTATACATTCATAAACCCTATCTCACCCTTCAAATCTAAACCCTAAGTCTTAGATTAATTAATCCAATGATTATAAGTGAGTTTTTTCCTCTTAAAAATGGTAAAAGTGATTAAGGTAAACATGAAAAATTGTAATAGGAATGTGGTATTTTTAAAAATTTCCAAAAAGTTAAGGTGATTTTTATTAACTGATAAATGTACTATTATTTAGGTATGAATTATTTTTTTTTAAAAAACATCAGCGGTTTTTTATCTTTTATTCGATAAAAATCCACTATTATTAAGAAAAATATTATTTGTATATTTTATTTTCTTCTAGTTATTTTATAGTGTTTAGTGAAATTTCCTAGTTAAAATATAAAAATACAAAATTTCATAATTTTAAGAGAGATTGTAGAGTGGTTTAACTACATTATATTAAATTCTCAGTTATCATAAAATCTTCAAAAAAAAAATTTCTTCTAAAATTTTATTACTTTTAGGTTTTTTCTAGTTGAAAAATTTAAATGAGACATACTCACAAGGGGAATTGTCAAAATATCATTTTCGTTGTACCACTTTTCATGTTTACCTTAATCACTTTTACCTTTATTTTTAAGAAAAAAACACACTTATAACCTTTGGGTTAATTAATCTAAGACTTAGGGTTTAGAGTTGATGGGTGGAGTAGGGTTTAAGAATGTAAAATTTATGATTCTAAGTAATTTAAAAAAAAAATTGTCACTCAAAAATGATATTTATGAAAATGTCTCTTTCATAAAGGTAAAAATGAAAAGTGATGCCAATAATGTGGTAAACATGAAAATTCCCTTATTTACAAACGCTTGTATACTTACATGCTTATTTTTTAACACATGTGTAAACGTTGGCGTGCAACGTAAATGTATATATATTTCCTAAAGTGCTATACATTTTTATCCCAAGATTGTATGAGAGAAATGTCTACAGGTTGAAAGTACACGATTTGGCCACCTAGTATTTTGTCATATCTGAAATGGGTGATTCGATTCTTTCCTGAAGATTTTCAAAATTTAATAATATGAGTTTCCAAAATATTGAAAACAAAGATCTAAGTGATTAAGTACTATCGTTGACAAAAAAAAGTGATTAAGTACTATATCAAAGTGTGCATTGGTAATGTCCAACATTTAGGATTTGGTGCGCAATTTTTGTTCTATTTGTTTGTAACCAACTATAAGCATAATGGTCCCCAACTTATCATAATATTGACAAGATTTTAAAGAATCTCAACCACTTCAAAAAATAAATTAAAAAAAAACATGGAGATAAGATATAAAAAAGAGCTCCAACGCTGTGGAATTTATAAAAACATAGTCAACAGCTCAACAACTAAAAAAACAGTAGTAAAAGTTCATTAAGTCAATGGAATTTCTCAAATGCAAACGTTTGTGTGTAAATGAATATGTCACTTTATTATATGATTTCAAGAGAATTTTAACCGAGACAAAGCTTACTTTAGAATAATTTAGTCGAAGAGCAAGTTAAACATGAACCTCTCATATTATCACCAAGATCAAGTTACCTATACATCTCTGTGATCTCTTTTATATCGTCATTGAAGGCGTCTACTCTGTCGAGAAAGGCAGAAAAGAGCAACTCTTTCTTGCTCATGGCATGAGTTTTGGATCCTCAAGTTTACAGAACAATCTCCTACTTAATCCTATAAAACCATAATGGAAAAGTTTAGATGCAATTTCTCAGCCATAAAGTTTTGCATTTTCTAAATTCTAGAGTGGAATAACATTCTCTAAAAGAGACTTTGGTTGGTTTCTAAGAAGTAATCAGTAATTTCAAAGGGTTATGGATGTGATTTTTCTTTTTCTTTTTCAAATATTCTAGGCAGAGTTGGTTTCTTGGCAGTCTTTTGGTAAATCAAAATCATATGGACGATGCTTTCACAATCTATTTTTTGCCCTCTCTAAGAGAAGGAGACGAATGAGCATGTGAAATGCAACTAACCAGGAGGCCCACTGCATAATACTGGGCCTATCTCGACCTCAAGTATTAAACTCACATTATGAGTGAATTAGCAAAAATGTACATATTGAGAGAAAATTATGTTAACTAGCCATATAAAAAAGTAGGAAAGGATGTGACAATTTCAACCCAAAATAGACGCTATACTACTCTGTATACGTGTGTGGAACTGGGCTACACGAGCTTTTGAAACAGACACCATGCATTGTTTCATGATATTTTTACAACTAAAAAAACCTAAACTATCTATTCTCTAACCTAACACTTACAATCAATAATTCATTCAATCACACTTGTATTACGTTATAGACTACTCTATATCATATTTGTAGAATAGTATGTTGAAAATGATATGTTTTTTGTTGTGTAACACAGATGACATCGTATGACAAGGTGTTTTGTGTTAGCAGTTGTAGGCAAGAATTCTAAAACGAAATAGACATGATGCTGACTTCAAAATCACAACAAGGCATCATGCCAAAACACAATATAACATACAATGTATCAACGTAAGGCAGACGGAGGTGGTGAAAGATGTCAAAATTGAGAAACATACGTTATGTTTATATGCTTGAGAGAGGTGAAGCATATGGGAAACTTGATAAAACTTATATGACTGTATCAGAAATAAACAGGTTGACACACTGAAATTGAAGGATGTTCCTTTACCATAAAGTATGAAATGCTATAATGTTTTTTTTTGTGTACTATTCTGTTGGTAGGTGTACTGGAAATATGTAGAACAAAAATATGAGTATATGTTAAGGGAGACAGTGTTATATTTGGATTTACACGTTTGATAAAAATGAATACGGTAAAGGCGACAAAGATTACAATATGGTATGGAGCAGACAATAAATAGTGAAACACACATGTAGCAGCCCAACAAAAATGTATTGGTGCTTCTTATTACGTACAAGTATAGACGGAATAATGAGAACTACATAAAAATTATGCCATGAAGAAATTGATTAAAGAAACATTTATATGGTTAAATCTGTACTCATATTTGGAGAGTTGGCAAACAAGGTGAAGAATAAAACACACAACAATACATAAAGTCTGTCACATAATGGGTTTCCATTCTATTTATCCAACCCCTACAATGATAAAATAGAATAGTACAAGAGTCTGATTCGGACACGTTGATCTTGGCGAGAATCGATTGAGAAGAAAATGACTTAGCGAGGAGGGCAAAGGAAACTTATGCTTTTGCAGCTTCTTTCAAGATCTAGACTTGTTTAAAGTAAAAATACCAACAAAAAATAATAGAAAATATGGTAACATGAAGTTACATTTCTATTCTACTTCACTACATAACACAAAAATATAGAATAAAAGACAATAACGATTAGTACAATGATGGTAACTATTTTTTTTTCACATCAAACAACTATTTTATTACTCAAACTTGAAGTGGTCTGGATAACCAGACCAAAATAGAACAACCAACAAAATAAAATTCTCTATAAAAAGATCTCGCAATCTTAGCCAGAGAATCTAAAATTCCATTTTGTGCCCTTGGGATATGAGATATCTCGAAGGTTGGGAAACATATTATCAGCGTCTTTATAGTCTCCATTCATGTTGCAAAACTCGCCCAAGCTTGGCTCCTTTACTATCGCGAAAAGATCCTTACAATTTGTCCAAAAACGCTGACATGACGAATGCTGAAGCATACTCTCCATTGCCCATCTCAGTGCTTCTAGTTTATAATGTAGAGCCGTCTCTCGCCTCCTTATGTTTCACGTTCCCATGAGCTGAATCTTCCTAGAGCTATCCTTCCACACCCAGCCACAACCATTGTACTGATCTGTGACGGTCCATGAGCCGTCCACCATGCAGATATTGTCCAGGCTTATGACCTGGGGATCATCACTCCTATGCGCCTGTGTGTTTTGAGTGACCATCTCATTAGCATTAAACCAGGCTTGGCATTCGCTTTCTGCATATCGCACTAACTCCATAGAATCCCTATCAATCCCCCAAAATAATTTATCATTCCAAACCTTCCAGATATACCAGATTATCGAAGGATAAGGATCCCTGTCTAGCTCGGGTTGAACATTGTTGTTCTTTCTCCAGAAGAGGTAATCCATATTGGCATAGATGCTTGGTAATGGAAAAATGTTGGGACCATATGGTGTTGATGATAAAGAACATGCTTGCAGAGCTGGAGAACATTCAAATATGGCATGTGTAACAGTTTCCTCAGGTTCCCCGCATCTTGGAGAATAATTATCGCATCTCATATTTCTACGAGTTAGGTTTCTTGTAACCGCCACATGTCTTGTTATCAATTGCCACATAAGATGACATATCTTCTAAGGTGCCTTTACTTTCCAAACAAAAGCTTGGAGTCTGCTTATACTGGGTTCACATATCTCCATCTCCTCCTCTTTCCTCAATAGGTTCTGGTCCACCTAGTAAACAGATTTAATCGTGTAATGACCATTCTTAGTATAGTTCCAACATAATGTATCGCGGTGATTAGTTGAGCATATGGCCAGACTCCTTATGAGATGTATGTCCTCTAGGATCACATAATTCTCCAATAATCCAACATCTCATTCCTTTGATTCATGATTGATAAGATCACTCACTCTCATGTTCGGGTGCAATACTGGAGCAGAAGGATGGGCCGGCCTAGCTGGTTCTATAAAAATTCAAGGATCCTTCCACACTTTAACTACATATCCAGAATGAATTTTCTGTCTTATTCTCAAAAGCAGCAGACTAAGTGCCGCTAAAATACTAGTCCACACATAAGATGGCCTGCTTACCGAAATTGTTCTCAAAGGTGAACTCATTCGATAGTATCTTTCCCTCAAGACTCTAGCCACTAGTGAGTCAGGATATTGAATAAGTCTCCATAATTGTTTTTCTAATAAAACCAAGTTAAATTCATGGATCATACGAAATCCTATCCCCCCTTTTCTTCCTGCCTGAAAAGTTTTTACAATTTTGCCAAATGAATTCCTCTCTTTGGTGGGTTTGAACTCCACCAGAACTGTGCAATGGCACTTTCAAGGTTTTCACATATCTCCAACAGGAGCAAGAAGCTAGAAATAACGTATGTCGAAAGAGCTAACAATATAAATTTTATCAACACCTATTTTCCTTCTTTTTGAAAGCCATCTACCCGTCTAACCATTCACCCTATTCATTAATTTTCCCTTAAGAAATGCAAAGAGTTTGCATTTGGACCCACTAATATTATCTGGTATTCCTAAATATGTTCTCATTACTCCTTCATTATGGATTCCATGTTTTCCTTTAATTTGTTGTCTAACATCTGCTCCGATCCTCTTACCAAAGAGTATAGAAGATTTTTCAAAGTTGATACACTGGCCTGACGCTTGTCCATATTTCCTGACTATTTTCATTACTTCTTCACATTCACGGGGCTCCGCCTTACAGAATAAAAGGCTATCATTAGCAAAGAGAAGGTGAGATACCGAGGGACATGCGCGTGTAACACACATCCCCGTTATCTTCCCTTGATTCTTAACATGATTAAGAATGCTAACGAGCGCTTTCGTGCACATAATAAAGATGAAAGGAGATAAAAGATCTCCTTGACATAGACCTCTTTACGAAACAATATTTCCCTTTGGTTGGCCATTCATGAGCACCTTGTACTTCACTAAAGTGATACAACGCATAATCCATTCAATCCAGATTTCTGAGAATCCCATCTTTCTCATAACTTCTTGGATGAAAGACCACTCCATTCTATCATACGCTTTGCTCATATCCGTCTTAATCTTATTTCGTCCGTTTGGTTTAGTTCTCAAAGTATGAAACGTTTTTTGTGCAATCATGATGTTATCAGAAATTTGTCTTCCTTCAACAAAGGTCGACTGGGTTTCGGATATTCTTTCTGGTAGAACTTTTTTTTAATCTCTGGCATAGGACCTTAGAGATTATCTTGTAACTAACATTACACAAGCTAATGGGGCGGAACTTGGACATCTCATTTGGTTTAGTAACCTTTGGGATAAGGCAAATATATGTATCATTTAGTCCATTCGCCATAGATCCATCAAAAAAAGAATTGGTTAACCATAAGAGTAAAATTATCTTTTACAATATCCTAGAATTTCTTGTAGAACAATGCTGTCATTCCATCTGGCACTGTGACCTTCTCTGGATGCATTGCAAATAGTGCTAATTTGACCTCCCATTCAGTAACTAGAGCTGTGAGATCATCATTAATTGCCTCAGTAATCGTTGTGGATACCTCAAATAGCGCATCATGTATACCTTCTGGATTAGAGGATGCAAAGATTTCCCTAAAATAACTAGTACCAATAACTACAAGCCCTTCTTCATCTTCCACAACAATTCCATTTGCATCTAGAAGCTGTGTGATTTTATTTCTTGCTCTCCTTTGCTTTGTCAATGCATGAAAATATTTTGTATTTCGTTCGCCTTCTCTTAGCCAGAAAACTCTACTCTTTTTTTTTTCCAGAACATCTCTTCTACCTTAAGAGCATCAGATAGTTCCTTCAAAGCCTCTCCTATTTCCTTGGTTGTGGTATCATCATTCAAGTACAAAACTCTACTCTCTTTTTTCCCAAAACATTTCTTCTGCCTTAAGAGCGTCAAATAGTTCCTTCAAAGCCTCTCCTATTTCCTTGGTTGTGGCATCATAATTCAAGTACAATCCCTCTACCTTCTCTTTAAGTTCCTCCCCAAGTTTTTCTGAATTTAAATTGTGCTGTCTCTTCTATTGGCTTAAGGTTTTGCAACAACACGATATATGCTCAATAATATTTGCATAAGTAGGAATATTTGGAGATTTCCATCCCTCAAGGATGACTTGCCTTAATTGCTCATTATCCAGCCACCTCTTGTCAAATTTTAATGTTTTTGATTTCCTCACTAGTTTTGTAAGGATGTCTGCTAGGATCGGATGATGATCTGATCCTCAAAGCCCCATATACTTTACAGCAGAATGAGAGATTTTTTTATGCCAATCCTCGTTGCCAACAACTCTATCTAAACGGCATGTGACAGTGATCTTTCTTGCTTGTTTCCCTACCCATGAAAAAATGTTCCCGGAAAATGGAACTCCAACATTCCACAATCGCTGAGAATCTGTTTAAAGGGTAGGAATGAGCCATCAGAGCGTTGTGTACCCCTTCCTTCTCATTGTGACGAGTTATTTATTAAAATCTCCTATCATAAACCTAGGTCTCATTCTTGTGGTTGGAAAACGCAAAAGACGTTCCCAAACTTGATCTCTTTGTTCTAACACATGATCACCATTCACAAATGTCATATAGACTTTTATTCTATCAATGACTGCCTCAACATCAATCATTCTGTTATTCGAAAATAAAACATTTATTTAAAATTCTTCCATAAAAAATAAAGCTAAACCACGGCTGAGACCAAGTTCCTCAACAGTAAACAAACGATCAAATCCTAAGTTGGTCTGAATGTCTTGCAGTAGCAACCTATTATTCTTCGTCTTAGAAAGGAACACAAGTCTTGGGCGATGCTTCTGAAATATCTCAGTAAGGCGTCAAACTGTGAAGTTGTTCTTGATCCCTCGACAGTTCCATCTGATTGTCCTCATGGATGCATTTATGATGAGTTTTTGGCACCCATCAAACCATCCATCTTCGCAGACCTTTCTCTCATTTTCTTCGAGCTATATTTTCCATGTTTCCCAGGCCCTCCAGCCACATTTGATCCCATAGAGTTAGGTCATTTGCTTGGAGATCCCCTACGAAGGAACTCAAGTTTCTTGCTTTGAATGCCCAATGGAGAATTCGATTTGGCAGCAAGTTTCATGCTTCTTGCCGTTTTTTTCGACATTTTGAACCATTTTCCACAATACATAAAGGTTCTAGCCACTTGTCTTCAGACTCCATAAGCTCTTCCCCTAATAATTCATCCTCATTATGTTCAAAATCCATCATCCCTTCGTCATGTTGATCCGCTAAATCCATGTCACTTAGTGCACCAATTATTTGGTCATCCCTAGTAGAAGCTTCCTGAGCACGCAAAGGTGAGAAAGAAAGAGCTCGAGCAGCTCCCTTATTGCGGACGGTTACGTTAACATCCATTGAGTGATCAGAGGCTGATGGGATCACGATTGTACTTGCTAGCTTCTTATGCTGAGGAACATCACCGGTCCTCTGCTTCTCATTAGCCGGAGAGACATTGGCCCGTGAACCAGTGACTTGTGAGCCGAGTATAAGTTCATTAGGAACTGTATTGTGTGATCCACCCCGAGTACCATCGCGAGTACCATTATGAGCACCATTGTGAATGCCACCAAGATTACGTTTGCGAGTCTGGTCCTTCTCGTGAGCAAAGCTACTCTTTGGCTTTTCTCTCCATCTTTGTTCAGTTTTACGGTCATAAAGACCATACCTAACTCCTCCATGTATAGTGCTTTGAGAGTATTCATCCTGACGTCTAGAGATCCTATCAGAATGATCGCTTCGATGACTGTAACTCTCCCATGAACAAGAGTGAAAGTACCCACCCTTGTGACGTTTGTCTTCTATATCATGCTAGGATGTTGTGTGGGGTACCATACGAGATTGTTGATCTTTACTCTGCCGGAAAGACAGACGAGATTCCTGATTGTTAGTCCGAGAATTTTGTACCAGCGAGTGATGATATAGTGCTCTTGTGGTAACTGCACTCGCGTGAAAACATCCAAACGCTCTCCCGGAGCTTGAAGTCGATATTTGATATTGGTATAAGGGAAATATCTTTTTTCATGTGAAAGTAACCCGCAAATGGAGCATCGTTTGAACAGCATGTCTTATTTTATTTCAATTATAACCTCATCCCTTTCTGGCGATTGAACTTTCCTTGAGAATTTCAATGGCCGACGGGAATCTATCGCAATGATCATACAACCCTCAGATAGCTCAAGCGTATCAACATGTCCAAGTCTCCCACCGATGTGTCTCTAGTTCTTGTCTGTCCAAAGATGCAGACGAAACTTAACAAGTTGAAGCAAGAAGGGGATTATCCATGGGTAATCGTCGTGTACAATGGGTTCCCATCAAACCAATACGAACATACAAAAGTTGAAATTGAAGGGATTCTGTCGAAGAACAAAATTGAGGTCTTCTTTGGAAGTGAAGTTAAAAAGAAACTTCCAATTCCCTAAATCGTTTGATGTGATCTTATCCTCCAGTTCCCACTGAGTTGGCATCGTTTGAAGTAGCTTCTCCACCTTTTTTTACCTTGGATTTAAGATCTTGCCGATTACAGAAAAACAGAATTCCTTAATGACATAAGCGTCATCATGATCCGTGAGCTTGATTGGTTCTTCGTATAGGATTTATTTCCCTTTAAGCAGATTTCATTCTAGATGAAGACCCTATACGAGGGAATCACTAAGAAAACGCAAAACAATCTGTAGATCGGAGCTTAGCAAGCGATTGTGTTGTAATCTCCGATACACCGAGGAGTGTATTGATAGCAGCTCTGGAGAACAAATCGAGCACCAAAATCCAACAATGGACACCACACCAAAGAATGTATGTGAACGTATCGTTGATGTTGAGGAGAAGGATGTCATGTTTGGGACAGAAGGATACTGTTGAAACTGAATCAGAAGGATGATATCGATGATGTCGTTGATGTCGTTAAACGTATCGTTGATGTCGTAGCTGTTGAGAAGAACGTATCATTGATGTTGTAACTGTCGTGATTGGAGCTTCGGTGAAAATATTTGTTGATCTATCACCAAAGGATGATGAGACCAAGAGGAGAACAAAACCTCAAGGGAGATTGTGTTCTCAGATTGAAGCCACTATACTCATTGCTATGCTCGTCACCAACTCCAGAGAGAAAACCCTACGTTTTTAAAACCGATATGGAGAGGATGGTAACTATTTAACTTCTCAGGATGCTCACATTTTATATGTCCACACATATTATCCGATGCCTAACACACATATCAAACATGTAGTGAAACTTATTGTATACAATGGTAATAAGAATATTGACTAGTAAATTCATACCAATGGCAATACTAAACTATGCCGGAAAATGGTATAGTATAAACAACAACACAACTAAATAACACAATATGATTTAACTGTTCGTCTTCCCCGAAGGGTAACTTTCTTATACGCACACACTTAATTTTTGTTTGTTAACTGATCCATATTTGGATTTACTATTCATTTACATACATATAAAAAAAATCCCTAAAATTTGGTTCCTTTCATTGCGAAATTCTTCACCCCAAATCTGCAATTTTACAAATACTTAGACAGATTAAGGATATGTTTGATAGGTCTAAAATTTCTATCCCACGAACACTTAGACCTAGAGTGAGATTCAAAACTCTGATATTGTTTTCTGCAAGCCATGTGGGTTGATAAAACCTAACTCAGTACCGCTCTTCTCTCGTACATCCATTTTCCTCTCTCTTTTTCTTCCATAACCTTTTTATTTTTGTCAATCTGATTTCCCCACAGTCAGCAGTGACATTTCATTTTTTTTATTTACGTGGCCCCAATTTTCATTCATCACCCTTTTGTATGATTAAACTGTCGCAACTGTCAAATCACATATTACACTATTTTTCGATCAACACACAAAAAGGAATTGTTTTCTTATACATATAATACACCAGATAACGTAACCTTTGCATTGTTATGTGTACTAGATCGTTTTCCGCGTTACGCGCGGATAATTAGTCTTTAAATTTTACAATTGATTTCGTTCTATAAATACATAATATTGTAAAATTATTCCGATCTTATGAACTTTTACGTTTAAAATATAGTACAAAAAGGGTGATAAGCATGTAAATGTTGCATATAGCTTTAGTTTATCTTTTTTGGAGTGTAATAAAAAAGTTTTTAAAAGTATGCCAAAATATCAAGATTGAGTTTAAAATACATTAACAATTAGGAATTAGTTTATATAATAAACTACTCTATTCGTTCCAAAATAAATGATGTTTAAAAATTTTTTAATGTTTCAAAATAATTGAAATTTTCATATTTTAATGTAACTTTTAACTTTATCAAAACTGTGTAACCAATGATATTTTATGGTTTATTTTGTGATTGATTAAATAATAATTTAATTTATATTTATGTACTATTTTAAAAATGATAAAAATTCTTAATAACCGTGCATTAGCCTAAAATTTGATGTATTTTGAAACAGAGAGCGTATCAATTATCTATTTAAAATTTGGTATTATATAATATATAAATCTATAACATTGTTATAAATGTACATGTTCGACACTATTATTACATAATGTTTTAGAATGTAAAAATGTAATGCACTTTGTCAAATGATCCCTTTGTTAATGGAATATCACAATCTAGTTTTATAACAGTTAGGAACACAATATTAATTTGAAGTAATCAAATAGATGAATATCCTCAAAACTTAAAATTTTATTAGCTTACACACAAAAGTTTAAATTATCTCGGCAAACCATATATTGGGTTACTCACTACCTTTTACAAATTAGATTTTGGGTTTTCGTTGTTACTTATGTACAGGTCTTGAAGACTTAATATACATATTATCGATAAATTAGAATATTATTAGAGAAATGATTAATTTTTTCATTTTTAAATGTAACTGAGAATTTTTTTTTTAATAAACACATAGACTTAATGTACATATTATCGATAGATAAGAATATTTATATCATTTTCTCTATACTTTTTGTACACAATTTTTGTTTTCTCTATATGTATATAAGTGTATATATGTATATATATCAATGTTTATAAATAATTGTGAATATTCTTGGTTTGCATTATTTATAATATAAATTATGATATTATCAGTGAATATAAATTAAAATATGAAATGTATTTATAGTTTTATTTATAATATTTAAATTTAAAATATTTTTACATTTATTTATCTATGTGTAACTGCAAACGTTAGTGGAAATTAATTTTTAGTTGTAAAAGATTTAGAGCAATTTGAAGCGATTTTAGTTATATTTTATGAAAGAGGTAAATACATGAAATACTACTCAGATCCTATGTAACAGGTTAATATGTGGAAAAAAACATCCACATGTTATTTTAATAGGTTCAAATATCCCTAGCTATATTTGTAACGCCCCAACCGCCCCTACCGGTGAGTCACCCATCCCTCTATCGGGCTCGTGGGCCCCACCCCTGTCCGACGGTCGGTGCGTTAATTTTTCCAAGGCTCAAAATCATTGTTTACTAACCCTGCAATCACCACCCGACCTCTCCCCGTGTTTTTGGCCTCACTCGCACGGTATCGCGAATCACTTCCCGATAGGTCACCCATCCTTTCACTACTCCAGCCCAAGCACGCTTAACCCTGGAGTTCTCTTAAGCTAAGTAACGGAAAAGGTAAGTCAACTTTGGTGACATAGGTAGCCAAATCAATTCTCTTAAGCTTTTTCACATATCACAACTCGGGATGTTACAATTCACCCCCTCTCAAAGAACGCAACGCCCTCGTTGCGCCCCACGACAGGTCTCAAGACGCCTCTCGGGTCAGAACCGAGACGGCTAACCAGCTCTGATTCCACTTGTAACGCCCCGACCGCCCCTACCGGTGAGTCACCCATCCCTCAATCGGGCTCGTGGGCCCCACCCCTGTCCGACGGTCGGTGCGTTAATTTTTCCAAGGCTCGAAATCATTGTTTACTAACCCTGCAATCACCACCCGACCTCTCCCCGTGTTTTTGGCCTCACTCGCACGGTATCGCGAATCACTTCCTGATAGGTCACCCATCCTTTCACTACTCCAGCCCAAGCACGCTTAACCCTGGAGTTCTAAACGGATGTGTAACGGAAAAGGTAAGTCAACTTTGGTGACATAGGTAGCCAAATCAATTCTCTTAAGCTTTTTCACATATCACAACTCGGGATGTTACAATTCACCCCCTCTCAAAGAACGCAACGCCCTCGTTGCGCCCCACGACAGGTCTCAAGACGCCTCTCGGGTCAGAACCGAGACGGCTAACCAGCTCTGATTCCACTTGTAACGCCCCGACCGCCCCTACCGGTGAGTCACCCATCCCTCAATCGGGCTCGTGGGCCCCACCCCTGTCCGACGGTCGGTGCGTTAATTTTTCCAAGGCTCGAAATCATTGTTTACTAACCCTGCAATCACCACCCGACCTCTCCCCGTGTTTTTGGCCTCACTCGCACGGTATCGCGAATCACTTCCCGATAGGTCACCCATCCTTTCACTACTCCAGCCCAAGCACGCTTAACCCTGGAGTTCTAAACGGATGTGTAACGGAAAAGGTAAGTCAACTTTGGTGACATAGGTAGCCAAATCAATTCTCTTAAGCTTTTTCACATATCACAACTCGGGATGTTACAATATTGTTTAAAGTAATGTGAAAACATAATAGTGTTATGATTTTGCATCAGGCTTATATTCTTGTTTTGAATGTTACTATCCAGATACTTACTGTTAGTTTTGGTATTTCAGGTTTTTTTTGTCAACTGTATCCAAGCAAGTTTATAGAATTCATTTGCATCATATGAAATTTGTTGTGATTGAAGGGCATAATATGTTAGTGGAAAATATCAATTAATCACAATGACATATAAGTTTGATTCAGACCATATTTAAGTTTTGTGATACAATGTTGCTTCAGATGCAAGATACATGTCCACCGGGGCTCAGAGATTATTTCAAACATATAACCGTAGTTGGAATTCAATTATCAGAGAGCTAAAACATGCAATCGATGGTGAAGTCTTCCCCCGAGCAGAGTTTAGGCCCCCTCTTAAGATAAGGATCCTTGAGGTCCACGTAGTATAATCCATAACTCATGTTATACCCTCCAGATATCTCATATAAACCATCACCGACCACTTAAATACCCTTTTTACGTTTGATCCTTTCCTTCTTTGGGATATTGAATCTTAGAGTCTCACACTTTCATAGAGCTTGCACTACTTTCTGCTGTAAAAGTTACATGAGTGAATGAATCAATGCTTCATTGTGTGAGCTTAGATACTTAGTTCTTGTCGTGTCCTCAAGTGAAGAGCTTTGAGGAGCCGTACGACCTGCAAAAGAAGAATCATTTACAGGGGATAAAGCTACAAACATAAACCGAACTGAAGTATAGAGAGAATATTTTCTGTGATGTATATGGGAGGGTTGCTTTAGTGGTTTTTGGTATACAACAATACTGACTCCATGGTGTGTTTGCACACTGAAATAAGCAAAATCACCAAACATTAGTCTCTCTCTCTTTTTTTAACTGATCATGTGTGAAATATATTACGAACCTCATCCTCTATAAAAGCGGGTAATCTAGATCCAACTATGGTCTTCACCGTCTCAGGATTTTTGCGAAACCTGTAAGACCCTAACAAAAAACAAAACAAAGAAATTAAGTGATTAAATTTAGTACAATTTGATTGTTTATTCTTACCATCCAATAAAGAAGTCATTGAGTCTATAGCTGTTTCCTGCTTATCTTCTGGAATTAGTTAGGAGGATAGTAGTCAAAGCACCATATATGTATATGCTCATGCCTACCGATCCATGTTGTTTGTGATGTGTAATAAAGTGGAGATACTGTCTTATCTAAACATAGAAGTGCATATGGAAGACAGAAAGAGAAGAAGAACCTGAGATTTTTATTTGTATAAGTTTGTTGCAGAAGCGTGTGCAAGCAAAATATTGTGTAGAGAAATGTAAGGCTCTGTGGAAGAGTTTTTTTGGAACAATTAAGTTCAAATAGAAGGAAGCATCGACCAAGCGATGATAATCGGTCGTCATAAACTCCAAGTGAAAAAAGTTGACCTCATATATTGTAGTCCAATGCGATAGATATAGAGGTAAAGGAATATATAAACGTACCCTGATGTTTAGTCAAATACATAATCAGATTGCAAGGCTTCAGCTCGAGTGGTACCGTCTCTGCATATTAATCTATGAAGACCACAATAGAGAAGGAAAAGTGAAGCAAAACCCATTGTTCCCTTGTTTTGTGAGTAAAGAAATATCATGAAATTTAGAAAGTATTAATAATAGTTCTAACCAGCTTCACGCTGGAATTTTTTTTTTGCTCCTCGTGAAATTTTGAATTCATGAAAAGAAAAACTAATGTTAATAGGACACTATTTTCATTTCAGCAAAGCTTTTTGATATAGTAAAATCAAAATGAAACTTAACTGAAGTCACCACTCTGGATTTAGCAAAACTAATGATAAGCTTTGTCTCAAATATCATCTTATCCTATTCCAGTTTCCTTTCAATCTCCTTAACGCTAGAGAGACCTGTAACAATGAACCCGAGTTAGATTTAAGTGTGTGATGTATGCATACTCAACAATGCTAATCTGAATCTGAATCAATTACTTTTTACGGTCCTAAATGACTCGCCTTTTCTACAGGTTCAAAGAGTTTAGAAATACAGATTTTTAGGACTCCAATATCTTCTCGAGAAAGTTCATCCGATGGCTTTACAGTCCCACTATCTTCATGCTTCTCAGCACAGCGTCCCATGTACATTGGATTAATGTCAATACTGTCAGGACATGCATCATAAAAACAAAACAAACAATGTAAGACAACCCAGAAATGCACATCGGGTATAAGTTTTATAATGAGAGATGAGTACATCAAACCTTGACTTCCTTGTCTCTAACATATTCTACATACAAAGTTCGTATCAGCATCAAAGTATTCTTCGTCTTTCTCTTTGTCCTGACTAAAAGCGTCAATCTGGATACTCTCTTACGTGTGGTTCACATCATTCTACAATGAGAAAATTGCATCAGCGTGATCCCTGTCAAGAAAAAATCGAGTTGTCGAAAGAGAGATTACTTCTTCAAGGAACAATCACAATTAAAGAGAAAAGTATTGCGAGAATATTACCTCATAAGCCTCCTCGAAGCTGCCTAGTATTTCAATGTCAAGCTCCTCCTATTCTCATTGGCAGCTTTTCACATTTATTAAAAACTAAGAGATCAGCACCGGCTATAACCCTTGGCAGAATCTGCTTTTTGTTCGAAGGTATTCTTCACGGCATAGAGAGATTCAGCGTACTGATGAAGCAAAGCTTGAGCAGAGGAATGGTTCGAGAAGAGGACGTGATTGGTTGTGTATAGATTGATTACACGGTCATCAACGACGGCGGTGAAGTAACATGAGGAGAAAGCTGAGTTTTCTTTAGCTTTTGCTTGGTCTTTGATGGTTGAATCTTTGAATTTGCAGTTTTCTTTTGTTTCAATAAGTAAATCTACTTTAAATCAATTGAATCAAAAAGTAAAGTCAAAGGGCAGAATGTTGAATAATTGCTTTATGCAATTAAATTATCAAAAAACTGAATTTGCTGGAGACGAAGAGATCAAGGGTGAAGAGAATGTTGATGGAGGGGAAGGAGACGAAGAGATTCAGGATGGTATAATTTTTTTTATCTTTAGTCGACAGAAGCCAGTAATGACATGGCGAATTAAAGCTATATGATTGGTGGATTTTATATGCTTACGTGGACACTCTCTCCATTGAGCATAAAGAGCTTTTAGTATAGTAAGATACTATGTTTTAGTTTTTATTTGGTTATTCCCCATAATTTTCCATAAATCATTTGATTGTGTTTACAATATCTAAAAATTCAATAATCCAGAATTCATTAAATAAAATCGATATACAATAACTACAGATGCGTACAATTCATAGATACGAACTCAAGAATCTATGTGTGTATGTGTATGTTCCGACCAAATCAGCTTTTGAACAGCCTGAGACGTGACTTTGAAATCTTTGCGAGATTTGTTTTGAGAGTATTATCTTTTACTCATTGATCTATCTCAATAGCAGCAGCTTTTGCAGAAATCTCAGAGGAGCCTAGAAGATCAGGTGTTATGTTTCTTGATATCGATTGTCTAATTGGGCTGGCTTGTCTCCGACAAGATGGGTAACTACAAGAAGCTTCATCATTTTCACCAGTTTCAGACATTAATCTTTTGTGTGTTCAAATCATTTCCCCCATCACATCCTTCTTATTTTTGATAAACACTAATCAACTTCATTCTTAAGTTTATTACTGTTGGAGATGGGTTTCATCCCACTCCAATCACTGTTCAAGGATCCAACTCAATAGCCCAAAAGCCCATTAAAGAAGCAATAAACCCAGAAAAAAACAAAGGCTTCTCCCGAGGTTAAAAGAGACTCAATGCAAAAAAAAAACCAGTCAGCTCCCAAGCAAAGAAGATCGGAGTACCGAAGGTGGCATTATGACACTGGATATACGCCGGGGATCACGTTAGCGTTACGATTCCATGCTGAACAACAATAGAAGCATGATAAAGGATAATGAAAAGGGGATCCAAGTTTCGGACATCAAAACCATACTCATTTTGCACTTGGATCATTTGTATTCTCATACTCTCTATTCATGATTATTGTATCAACTTTGATTATTAATAACAAACACTTTTCAACCTTCAAATCATTAACAAATAGTTTTTTCATTGGCTTGATATGTTAGATTAAAACCTTACCCTATTTTTTAAATGAATCATTTCGTCTATCATTTGGCGCTAGAAGAAAGGGAAAATTAACACGAAAACCCTTTTTAGAACCGACGAAAGCATACATCACAATGACTAGAACAAACACATCTGGTTTGGCAGGAAGCCGAAACTCTCTCGGGTTCACCCCTCATATCGCATGACAGCAGTTCAACCCTGACAGACTCCCATCACCGCACCACCACTGGCAGCACCGGTTTTCAATCTATAATAAAATTTATCCCATGTACCAACTGATATTTACAAACTTTTTTCTCTATTTTGATTAAATATATAGATCAGAAGGACGCAATGAAACATCAAGCGCTTCTGCACTTAGAGTAACTAAAAAAAATACAGCCCAACCAGCAAGCGGGGATCAGTTCCCTAATTGTCCCATCACCAAGGAGCATGTGAGATCCCGCCTTAGGAGGAGGAACAAACTTCAAGGAGAATAAAAAAATTAGGCAGCAACCAGAAATCCATCCTAGACTACATAACGAAAAATCCAGAAAATGAGATTGGTTTCCTAAAACTGACACTCCCGGGCTACAGCTGATCTTAGGGTGATGCAATCAAAGATCCACTGAGAAATCCTGAAGTTGAAAAATTCATTGAAGAAACACATAAGACTCTGTTCACAGACTGCATCGCCAATGTTTCCATCTTGTACATCAAAATGAAGATCCCCTCATATGATGGGAAAACAGATCCCCTAACCCACATGATGGCGTTCTGCATCGCAATGAGACAAACTCGCTTTGACAACGAAGAGTGGGGCGCTGGTTACTGCCAACTCTTTGTCAAATCCTGTGAAGGAGCATCTCTCAATTGGTTATATGGACTGGAAGCTAACTCCTATGGACTGGAAGCTAACTCCATCAACAACTTCAACAAACTGTCTACGCTATTCATGTACCACTACATTATAATCATAGATAAAGGAGCTTCAAACACCGATCTATGGAGAAATTCAAAACGAGGAAAGGATCTCTTTGCTCATTCACTGGAAGGTTCAAGGCGGTCCTCTCTAACATTATCGTAATGAAATGGCCGGGATAACAGCAGTCAAAAAATCTCTATGGCACTAATTATATTTTCGCGAAGACCTCCTTCTTGAAAAACATGTCACACTCAAAGATGCTTTTCACCGAGTTTGAAGATATATGGAGGTGGAAGAGGAGAAGAAAGCCCTCTTTGTAAAAAAATTCTCCAACTTCAAGACCAAAGCATATAACCCGATGATGAGCGATGAAGGCACGTGAAGGACCTATAAGAGACAAAGTTTTTTTCAGAGACCAAACCTGTTAGGTCAATGAAGGAAGAAATCCTGAAATCAACACAGAAAATATTTATGAAACCTCAAACATGTAGACCAAGATCAAATACCTGGAACATGGACGAACATGAAAAGACAACTCTAATAAGTACTTAGAACTCCATAAATCTCATGGACATACTGTAACGACCCGCTACTGGAGTATTTTTAAAATTGAAGGAAATAAATCGTGAGAGGTTTAATTCTACAAGGAGTGTATTTACTCTAAGTGTGGAAACACTTGTATTCATGAAGGTTGGAAGAATGAACTGCATATTGACTAAGTGTTGGATCATAATGAGCTCATGGAACGAATTTGAAATCAGCTGAGTGACGGTAAGCCGATCAAAGAACGATCGGATCATAATTAAGGAAAGATCAAGACCCTAAAGCCAATTAAGGAATGTTAGAGTACTAGACAATGCGGATTCCAAGTAAGGAAAGTTTCACTAGATATCATTGCGAGATTATACAAAATGAAGGTCCGGCCTACGGGAGTCATATAAGGAAATAAGCGTAGGGATTCTTCAAGCCATTCATGACAAGTTTGACCAAGATAAATATGGAAGTATCACTTAATGTATGACTCGGTGAACAAGTCCATAAATTAGTATAAAAGGGGACCTCCAGCTTTCATTTCTCACAAAACATATAAACAAGACTTAGAGAGAAGTCAGAGGAAGAACGAAGTTCTAGAGAGATGATTTCGAGAAAAAGGATAGAACGAGGAGGAGCGGAGAAGTTCTTCACCAGAAAATGCAGGAAGGTTCAGAGTCTTTGATATTTTAAAATCAATCGAGGTGAGGGCGTGATTCGTAATACCTTAATAATTAGTATTTTTATCATAGTTGGATTGTTAGGATGAATATTATGTGTTAGAGGAATTGTTTATGGAACTTTGTTCTTCGTTCTTCGAGGTGGTTCTCAAGGATCGAAGAACATTCATGCTTTCATAGGATATTTACATGTTAGATTGCGTGAAATGATGTTATGTTTAATTGAGATGTTTATGTGAAATATGTAGATTTGATCTGACAAGAATTGTAATGTTAGGTTGAAAATGCTATGGAAACGAATTGAGAATTGAAGTAATTTAAGGAAAATACGAGATTAGATGAACGTGATTTAATTAAGGAAAGTATGTTTTGGATTCGGGCCGTAAATATATTATGATCATGCTTTGTCTTTGGGCCGTGTATGTTTCTTGTGGCTATTATGGACCTTCGGTTCGCAGGTTGGCTTCGGCCACATGTTTTGCTTTAGCCACATGTTTGGTTTCAGCTGCAGGTTGGCTACGGGCCGTAATTGACCGATGGGTCACAGGATTGGCTACGACCGCATGTTTTGCTACGCCGCAAGTTTGGCTGCGGTCGCAGGTTTGGCTACGGCAGAAGGTTTGGCTACGGCCGCAGTTTTGGCTAAGACCGCAAGTTGATGGACCTTTGGGTCAGAATGTTAGGAATGCTAAAGTAAAGGAATGATAGAAACAGATGTTAGGTTGTTAATTTTGAATGCATGCAAATGAATAAGTAATACGAAAAAATGGCTAAGTAAGAAATGATAGAAAACGGATTGCTAGATTGATATAATGGAATTGCTAGGTTGTTAGAATGGAACGTAAATTTTGATCTCTTAAATTATTGAGTTGCATGTGGGCGGTTTTGAGCGTCATCACTGAGTAATTTTGTATACTCATGCCTCCTTTTGCAGATGCAGGTAAGGTTGATTGTGTAGACCGGGGCGAGAGGCTATAAAGACCATCGGGAAAGGGTATTTTGAACTTAGGTAATGTTTGGAGATTTTTCTTGTAGACGAAAAGATATTCAGTACTTAGTCTCGTATTTCATTAATAAAGTGGCAATGTTTCTTGGTTATGTTGCTAAAATTTGATTCGATCTTTACTTAGAATTTTCAACGTGTTTTCTAAATATTTCTAGGTTGGGGTGTTTCACATACCACCGAAGAATGTTACATGTTCAAGCTTATTTGTTCTCCAAATACCAAGAAGAAGGATTATCGTGGCACGAATATTCCCTTTAGAGACTCACAACGATACGAATGCCCAAAAATGATATCGTGAGACAAGGAAATTAGACACAACGGGACCTCCGACCTTACGTTAGAGAGTTAACATGGTAATGGGAAGAAATCTCTTCTGCCACACGACTTTATGCAAGCAATCAAGGGTTACGTCAGACGAGTAAACTCCGTAACTACATGGGCCCGAGAGATGATAGATGACGACGTAATCCTAGATTTTACAGAACAAGAGACAGAAAACATGGACTGGTCGCATAACGATGCAATAGTCCAAGAGATAATCCTCACTTACTGCAAAAAACCAGAGCATTGATCGATACCGCGAGCTCGGTCATACACTTGAAAAATTGGAGCTTCGTGATCTTCAGAACATGCCACCTAACAACCATTGACATGCTTTAACGGAGCGTCACAAAAAGTCGTTGGAACCATAGAATTCTCGACCAACGTTGGAGGAATTACGATGGACATAAATGTAACATCCCAATTTATGGTATATGTGAAAGGTTTAATATAATTGATTTGGCTACTTATGTCATCAACATGTACTTACCTTTTTGATCACACACCAAAAAAAACAACAGAGTTAAGTGTGCTAGATCTGGAGTAGTGGAAGGTAGGTACCATATTGGAAAATGATTTTCTATATCATGAGAACGAGGCCAAAACGCGAGAAAAAGTCATATAGTGCCTATAGAATCATTAAAAAATCTTTGAACCTCTGGAAAATTGACATAACATCTTTCACAAGGAAAGAGATCCACGGGCCGAGCGAGTAGGTGTGGGAGGCCCATTAACTGTAGACGGTCGGGGATCTACAATAAAGTTCACGATCATTAACTCCCCTCACATCTACAACATCAACTTACCACTAGTGCATCAACTTCCCGACCTCAGGAGTGACAACTATCCAAGGATGCCAAAGGATGACCATATTATGCTTATACAAACGAAAGGCGTATCGCCGGGCTATAGTTAGCAATTACGGACCCAGACCTATGAGCTCGACAAAAAATCAGATAGGATGACAGTGGAAGAAAGAGTAAGATCTAATGAAGACCAAGAGAAAGGTACTAAAAGGAGGAGCTAGGTAATCATAACACACACACCTATGAGCTTTTGGCAAAGACAACCCAAGAAGTCAACCACTCCCTGATATAGCAGCAAATTTCTAGATTTACAAGCACATACTAAACTATGAATCCTCAATAAATAATTCGATCTATCAAAAGACGAGCTTAAAAACGGTTCTTTGACCCTACACTTTGTAAAGTTAACTACAGTGATGATTTATCCCATTAGAGTACATAGGAAACCCACTAAAATAATTTTTTTTTTGTTTAGATAACCGATATTTTAAGCTCACCTAATCAATCTCTTTAGCTCTCAAATAGTGAGCTCCTTAGCCTCGAGATTTTCAGCTCCTTCTCATATCAGTGCATATATATCATAAATGCCTTGGTAAAACGACACCCTCGTCATGAGGAGTATCTTTTCAGTTTACTCATCACGCCGTGTGAGCTTAATTACAGCTAATTTGAATAGAAAAGCTGACTTCCCACAAACACTTGAAAAATACATAAACTACAAAGCCTCCTAAAAATATCCCAAGTGTTTACAAGGTAAGCCGAGTCCTCACACATAAATACTTATTTTGATATATGATAAGCGGAACTATCGTAACACTCAAAATAAGTCAGGCTTTCCGACCTAGTGTTATTTATCATCCAAAAAAAAACAATAGTCATGGTGAAATAAATAATCTTTCTTGCAAGTAAGTGTTAAAAGAAGGGAAATTAGCATGTATAACCATAAAAACAAAATTCACCAAATAACCATATGAACAAATGGCTAGAATATGCAATACATTATTATGTAATATTACTATATCTACTCCTTAACAATCTCAACCTTTCATTCTTTTTATATTTTTCTCTTTTCTTCGTTTCCCCTCTCATTTATTTTGATCTATATTTTAGTTATAAATAGCATTTAGCCAATTAATAATATCAGAATAAATCATACATATTTTTTTACATATATTGTATTATTGTTATTAACACAAATATATTATTCTATTCTATATAATTTTTATAGAATAACATATATTTAAAATATTTCCCTCTCTCTCTCTCTCTCTCTCTCTCTCTCTCTCTCTCTCTCTCTCTCTCTCTCTCTCTCTCAACAATGAATATGTGACTTAGAATTGAAAAAGATGAATAATAATATGTGTGAAGTATATTATAGTATATTTTTGGTTTGTTTTATTCTATTTGATAAATATAGAATAGTTTAATATCTAATTCAAATGAGACATCATACTTAAACATATCAATTTTCTTTTTTAAAAAGTTGATACGAATTGATTTGTCTACTGTTTTAACTTGACCAAATTCTAGATCTTCTTTCATATTTTTCCTCATACAAATGATACATATGGTAATAATATATTGTAAATACTATATATTATTCTATTTTAATGGCACAATGTACTATGTTACAATATCTAATTCTTCTTTTCCTCTTCTTTGTTCTTCTTCACCATTCTTTCATCTTTTTCTTTACTCTTCTCTCATATTCTCCTCCTTTATTTATTTTTCTTCACCTTTCACACCTTTTTCTCCTCCTTGTTCTTCCTCACTACTAACTCCTCACTCTTTTCTTTTTCTCCTTTCGTCTCCTTCTCACTCCTCGCATCTCTTCGACGTCAGTCTTAACTCCTCGCTCTTTCCGACCACATTCTCTTCAGGCTTTTCTTCCTTTTCTTCACTTCTTATTATTCATTTTCTCCCTTATTCTTCTACTTCCTCACTTCTTCTTCTCTTTTTCTTTTTTTCCTCCTCATTTTCCTCCACTTCTTTTTCTTACTCTTCTTTACTCACTCCTCCTTACTTACTTTTTAATTCTATGTATTACCTACTTTTGTTATAATACGAAGGAAATCATTTTTTTTCTATAGTTACAATTCTATTTTAAACAATCTATTCTATATTGATAGAATAAATAGAATAGTATTTTATTGTTATGTATGTTATAGTCATGCACACGCGAGAAGGAGTGCATTGTCTATTTGTGTCACAAATTGCACAGTTTTCAAGAGATAATCATTTTGTTTGTTTTTCTCTATAATGGCGATATTACAAATTAATCCTTAAAAGAATGCAATACGAAATAGTATTAAAGCGCAAGAGGAAAAAAAATTATTAGATAAAACCCCTTGTCGGCATGTTGAGATTTTATTCGGGATCCATCGTCTCGTGATGTTACGTATCAGTTGTGTAGAGAACGTGATCAAATACGAGAAGGTTTAGTGTGTTATTATTAGTTTCCTGTGTTGCAAGTTTCTTAATCAAATCCTAGATTAGTTATATTTTAATAATGTGTCATTTGAAAGATCAGAGACACCACGGTGTAGTTTAACACAAAAGCAAATCAAAGAACTCTTGCTTTTGTATTAGAAATCTTTTAAACAATCTCCCTAGATCTATTTAATCTGAATTATTCTCAGTCACAGGCGACTAGAGACAGGCCAATTTCTAACTTCTATCACACGAAAACAACATCTCAAGAACAACCTTCTTGCTTAAGCCTTTCCTATCTCTTGAGGTCTAACGTAAAACTACCCACATTATCTTAGATATATACCTCTTTGCACAATATTTAGTTTTCTAATATTCTGCAAAACCAAATCTTTACTTTACTTTTTGCAAAAGTAATATCTTGGGCTTGGTGATTCTCTCGACACGTCACCAATACATAACTAACTTGTCATCACGTGTTACATCTCACATTGCCTGTGTAACACCATAAACGGTATAACGCCTCACTACACAGGTGTAACACCCTCCTGGTAACCCAAATAACATTGCTCTTTTTCTCGAGCTAACATTATCCCCCTTTTTATCTGAATGTGACAATCTAAGCTACCTGCAAAAATAACCAAATCTCTCAGTAGCCAAACCATATGGACACAATGAACATACGCCAAAATCAACCATGAGCAAGCATAAAAACGAAACACTTCCTTACCACAAATGGTGAAAATGAGTTCAGATCATAGAGTTATAGAAAAGCTAGTAACGCAACGGAAAACACAAATCATAACAAAGACTAAACTACACACACTAGTCTAGTAGCACTAGCATCAGTCACTCTCATCAGACTTTGATCGTTCCACCTGATGCTGCTGCACATATTCTCCCCCTGCTTAGATGCACATTAAGATACAAATTGCATGAGAAAAGATTGAAATAAGCAAAAAGAAGGATAGAACCACAGCTTACTCCTCAGACGAATACATATTGTTTTGATATCAGCAATCATCCGATTGATGTCTTCTTCAAGATTCGGAGCACTTGAGGTAAGACCAGTGCCTCGGCCAGCCTTGACATCCTTAACCACGGACTTGGGAAGGCCAGTGATTTCCACATCACACTCATGAGGTGGGATAACACGTTGAAACTCAAGAACCTGCTGGATCAAGGAGGGAAAGATAATTATCCTGTTCTTATCCACCTCAGCAGCTTGAGAGAAGACCATAATATGATTGTATGCCATCATCCCGAAGTCAAAGTTCGGAGTTGTATGGATCATGTAAAGAAGCTTGAGGCGATCCTGAGTCATCCTGGTGTAGTTGGTCGTGGGCAGCCAGTTTAGGCACACAATTTGTAGAGAACTTGGTTCTGCTGCGTGAGGTACTTAGAGAACATATCTTCCCAACGCTGTACCCTATTATCAGTAAGAAACACACACACCTAATCAGTGTTCTCAGCTAGATAGTCCGGGTTTTCTCCTACTTGAATACGGAACATGGAGTTGATCAATCCCGGGGAGAACTCCACCATAGATCCTCTAAGAAACACATCAACCCCATTATCCTTTTCCTCGTGATCCGACAGATTTGCTAGAAACTCCCTCACAACAGTCGGTTGATACGAGTCAGTATCTATCAGGGACTAGATCAGACCAGCATTGACAACCACCTTCCTGACATCAGCTAGTTTCTTGTCGGTGAGGGATATTGTTTGTTGATTAACAAACTTGCGAGGCACCAAGTTCTTGTAGCGTTTAGCCGCATGTGTCGTGACAAAACGACTGGTCACAGGGACAGTCTTGGAGCGAAGTAGATCGGGATTCACTAGATGTCAAAGTTGAAAGTCCGCACGACTAGCCTCATAGCGCGGTTCCTTGGGAAGAAACTCGATGGTTTCTTCATCAGACAACGCTGAGAGTAAGTCAGGTTCAAACAGAGGAGCCTCTGGCGGAAAAGATGGCAAACCAGAGGATGGTGAGGGACCAGAATCAGAGCGGCTTTGTGGTGGTCGCTTTCGAGACGAAGAAGGTGCATAGGTTGACACCGGCGCCGGGGAATCGGAGGCGTCAGCTTCACGGTTCAGACGAGCACTCCTTCATGCAGGTTGCACGGCGGAATTTTTGGATGGAGACGAGATGGTGTCAGCGTTGAGAAAGAGATGTGACATCAAGAGAGTGCTTCTCCTCAAATTAACCCTAATTCACTCAAATTTGGGCCATTAGTAACACAAGGGAACGCGGCCCACATAGCTCGGCCCAAATAGAAAATATGCTTGTAATGTGTAGTGATAACATAAAAACAAACCCAAGCACAAACTAAATTTTACCATTGTGGATGACAACACTTACAAAGGTAAGAGAGTGTGGTTGGCTGAGTGTAGTATCATGACAAGCTAATCATGACAAGCTAAGTATCACTGATGCAGAATTTGATAAGGATCGAAACACCAGAAGGTACAATCTGAAATGCCTTATGTACCAGAGAAGAGTTGACACAGCTTATCCCACGCTCTTAATCACCCAAAAAGACGAATGAAGTCAATGAACCAACTCAATTTTGTAGCTATTTCTCAGCCGATTAGTTGTCACAAACGAGATTTTCCTAAGAAGGTTATCCAACCGCAAGTCCTTTGTCTCCCACACTCGTATGAAAACAGAAACATTTTCCATCTCAAATGTCTATCACTTCATCTTCATAGACACAAAAGCACTAAGAGACATGAGATTGTCTCTGCCTAGTCCGGACAGTGATCGAACTCAGAGTCAAAGTGTTGTGACACCCAGCTCCAACACGAGTATCCATCATTCCAGGCCTTTAGTTGTTCACATGATATTGAGGAGTCACACCATGTGCATCTTCTTCCAAGAGACATGTGGTTGTCTCTGCCTAGTCAGTACATTGATCGAACTCAGAGTCAAAGTGTTGTAGCACGCAGCTCCAAAACGAGTATCCATCATTCCAGGCCTTTCTTATGTTTTTTTTTCTTAAGATGTATGGTGTGACTCCCAGCTTTTGTTGTTTAGCTCCGCAAAGATGTGACACCGAGATTTTGTTGTTTAGCTCCGCAATGATCCATGATTCACTTCTCTTCTACAATGTTTCCGTGTTCACTCCAAACAGTGACCAATGCTTAAGCTAAAATGGAGTAACATCCTAGTTCAAGATGGATGTCCTTCTCAGCGAACCTAATGAGTGTGAGCTTAGGAACCGTTGGTGGACACCCTTCAAAGTTAGACTTGTTGATCCAAGGTTTTAGAGTAGGGTGACTAATGAAGCATGTGACCTCCCATATGTACAACACTCCTCTCTGCAATAAGACTTAGTCATAGATTGACGATTCCCAGCGCCTTCCGGAGACCCAGGAAGGTGTTGTAATCCAACGGTGTAGTGAATAAGTCTGCAAGCTGTTTTTTCAGATGATACATGCTCAAGGATAACGACTCTCAGGTCAACCAACTCTCTCACAAAGTGATGTCGAATATCCACATGATTGGTTCGTGAGTGCTGGACAGGGTTCTTAGAAAGATTTATAGCACTCATATTATCACAATGAACAAGCATAGATTCAGAAGTGATACCATAGTCCACGAGCATTTGACGCATCCATAGTAGTTGAGTAAAGAAACTTCCCAAGGCAATGTACTCTGCCTCAGGTGTAGAGACTGAGACACAATTCTGTTTCTTGCTATGCAATGACACCATGTTGTTTCCGAGAAAAAAATAGCCACCAGAGGTACTACCTCTATCATCAATACAACATGCCAAATCAGCATCACAAAACCCTGCAAGATTCACATTGGTCTCAAAAAATGTAATGAAGTCGGAAGTCAAGTGTACCCTTCACATATTTAATCACCCTTTTTATGTCTTTGAGATGTGACTCTTTGGGGTGTGCTTGATACCTTGCGCAAATACCCACGTTCAAGCACAAGTCTGGATGACTAGCCGTGAGATAGAAGAAACTACCAATCATGGCCCGATACAGCTTCTCGTCAACTGGTTTGCCTTCTCCATCTTTAGCAAGCTTGGTGGTTGTGCTCATTGAAGTTTTTGCTACTTTGCTTGTTTGCATCCCAAATCGCTTAATGAGATTCTTAGCATAGGTACTCTGTGACACAGTGATTCCATCTTTCAGTTGTTTTATCTGGAGTCCAAGAAATTAACTCAACTCACCAACCATGCTCATCTCATATTTCTTTGTCATAGTTTTGACAAATTCCTCAACCATTTCTCGTGAGGTTTCCCCAAATATGATGTCATCCACATACACTTGGACCACCGAGATATACCCTTAGCAACTTCTTCAACAAACAGTTTCTTATCAATTTCAACCCGTTTGAAACCCGACTTGATTAGAAACTCTGTGAGCCTCTCATACCATGCTCTTGGAGTTTGTTTTAGACCATATAGAGCTCTCTTAAGTTTGTACACATGATCAGGAAAGTGATGATCTTCGAAACCCTTAGGTTGTGAAACATACACCTCTTCCTGAAACAAACCATTCATGAATGCACTCTTGACGTCCATCTCGTACAACTTAATCCGCAGGTGACATGCAATGCCGAAAAGAAGTCGAATTGACTCTAATCGTGCAACAGGGACAAAGGTCTCATCAAAGTCAATCCCTTCAATTTGAGAGTATCCCTGAGCTATAAATCTGGACTTCTTACTTGTGACATTCTCTTCTTCATCCGTTTTGTTTTTGTAGATCCATTTTGTTCCCACAACATTCACATTCTTGGGTCTAGGGACAAGATCCCACACTTGTAGTCTGTCGAATTGTTGCATCTCAACGTGCATTGAGTCTGTCCAGAACTCATCCTTCAATGCTGCCTGGATATTATTTGGTTCAAAGAGAGCAACATAACATTCTAGTCTTACTCATCACTGACTTTAGACAAACAAACTTCACCATCTCCTTGAAGTCTATGTGCTTCTTTCGAGTGACTCTCTCATCAAATACACCTCCAATGACATCCTCAGGTGAGTGATTCTTGTGTGCTTGTCTTATATCCAGATTGACGGGCTCTTTTTCGTGTTCTGAATCATCTTCAGAATCGTCCTTTACTTTAGCTTCACATGGTGCAGGCGTAGCTGATGTAACACCATCGATTGTGTGTGTCACACTAGCCTGATAAAATCCGACACTGTCATCAAAGACAACATTCACATTATCACCAATGAACTTTGTCCGTTTGTTGAAGACCCTGTAAGCTGAGCTATTAGTGGAATATCCCAGAAACATGCCAATATCACTTTTGGCCTCAAATTTACCAAGATGCTCCTTGTCATTAAGAATGTAGCATAGACAACCGAAAACATGCATGTGACTGAGATTTTGTGTATTCCCTTTGAGTATATGATAGGGAGTTGTCATGGTCTTAGGCTTGACGTACACTCGATTTATCACATAGCATGCAGTACTAATTGCTTATTCCCATAACCTAGAGGGCACACTGTTACCGCACAACATGGCTCTAGCCATCTCCTGAAGTGTTCTATTTTTTCTCTCAACAATTTTGTTCCGCTGTCCAGTTCTGGGAGCAGCATATTGATGACGAATTCCTTGACTTTGATAAAACTGATAAAACTGTTCATTCTGAAATTCACCACCATGATCGCTCCTTATTTGAATTATACCACCTTTCTCCTGTTTGAGCTGTAGAGCTAGGATCCGAAAGCTGTCAACTGCATCAGATTTATTCCTCAAAAAATCAAGCCAGGTAAACCTTGAAAAATCATCCACCACTACAAAGATGTATCGTTTCCCAGCAATACTTTCAGGTGATATAAGTCCCATAAGATCCATATGAACCAGTTCCAATACTCGTTTAGTTCTAATCTCAGACACTTGTTTATGCTGAACCTTGATTTGCTTACCCTTGCAGCATCCTCCACAAACTGTATCAATGTGTTTCTCAAGTTCTGGCACTCCGCGAACAACCTCTGCTCTCACAATCCTTGATAGCCCATTAGTATTCATGTGACCAAGTTTTTCGTGCCATAGATCCAGTTGTGATTCTTTTGCTGAGAAGCACATATTTGATGGTTTCCACATATAACAACTGTTATCACATCGGATTCCACTCAACACAAGATTGCCCTTTGAATCCATAGCTCGACATTCTTTACTAGTGAAAGCGACTTCCAGTCCTTTATCGCATAGTTGACCAAAACTGATAAGATTTTCCTTAAGACCATCCACAAGGTAAACATTTACCAAGTGAGGTAAATCGTTTCTCTCCATGACACCAACTCCACGAATTTTGCCTTGTCCACCATCTTCAAATGTAACTTTACCACCTTTAATGTGTTCGATCTTGTCAAGATTGTCATGATCCCCAGTCATGTGCTTGGAGCATCCACTATCGAAATACCATGGAAGTTTAGCCGATTCAGGTTCATCTGTAGAGGTGTAGGCAACATTACATTGCTTAGCATCCTTTGGCTCAAGACGAGTGAAGCTACACACAAGATTTTCGGCATCAATAGTTTGGGGGTGTAACACCAGAATATCTGAGTGTGACACCTTACTCATTTCAGTGCAGGACTTAGAGTTGCAGGTAGCCTCATTCTCAACCACTTTTTCTGTTGGGTGTGACCTCTCAATAACAGGGCATGACATCTCATGAGCTGCCGATTTAAACCCATGATATAGATCTCTCTTGGATATCCAGACATGCCCATACACCTTGGGTTCCACGAAACATAGATTCATCCTCCAGGCTAGTTGATACTGAACTCTTCGATTATAGGAAAATCTGACCTGATGACCAGTCTTTCCACAAAAATGACAACCATTCCGACGTCTTCCAGCAACCCCTTTCATTGACTCACTCTGACCAGCGACTAGAAGTTGATGTTCAGTCTTTGTCATGTCTTTTTCACTGACATCTGTTTGCGTACAAAACATCATTCTGTCACTCTCCTCTCTACTCATTGAAGACGATCCACGAAAACCAAGACCCCAATTAGCTTTGGGAGGTTGTCCAATTGACAGAATATGATCCAAATTTGTAGCTCCCTTGTTGAGCATCCTGATCTGTATATGTTCCTTAGTAATATTCCCTTCTAGTAGCTTGTTCTTTTCAAGTTCCTGAGTCAGCAACTCTTTCATTTGATTGAATTGTTCTTCAAAAACCTTGTGACTTTGAATCTGTTCCGCTAGTTTTCCTTTTAGTTCCTAGACTTCTAGACTGGAATCACTTTTGATCACAACCTTCTCGGATTCATGACTGGGTTGTTCTAGTTCAAATATGTTCACTTGAGCTTTCAGCATAGCCTTGTCTTCGATGAGTTGTAAATTCCCATGATTAAGTTCAGTAAACTTATCAAACAAAGAGAGGTATTCAGTCTCAAGATTAGGATTCACGCCATCATCTTCTTCTTCATCATCAGTCTCAGTTTCTGGTTTCACTTCAGACCTTTCATCATGTCCCATAAATGCCACAAAATTAAGCAGCAATTCCTCACCATCACTGTCACTATCAGATTCAATGTCACTGAGACACATAAGTGATTTTTATTTTTCCTTATTTAGACTGTTGGGACATTCACTTCGAGTGTGACCAAAACCCTTGCATTCAATGCATTTCAGCTCCTTCCTCTTGATTAATGGACAATCACTGCGAAAGTGTCAGAAACCTTCACATTCATGGCACTGAAGATCCTTTTTTCGAACACTTTTGGATGACTTAGACCTTGTAGAGTGACTGTTGAATCGATTGCCCTCATTCCTCTGAAAACGATTACCAGAGCGACCTCCCCCCTTCTCTAGCCGTTTAACCATTTTGTTGAAGCTTCTAGCCATCAATCCCATATTGTCTTCAATCTTCTTAACTTTGTCATCTTCTTTGGACTCTGTAGTAAAGGCTATACTCTTTTGGGACTTAGACAGTTGATCAGCTCTCTGAAGATCATGAACTTTGAGTACCCCAGACAGCTGATCAAACTTCATTTCATTTGTATCAACAACAATGTCTAAAGCTGCTTTATAGGCCTTAAACCTTGGTGGAAGACATCTCAACAACTTTTTAACCAGATCCTTTTCTTCATATTTCTTACCAAGCACCGAAGACTCACTAGCAAATTCGCTAATCTTGCTATGAATCAATCAATTGGTTCATCGTCTCCCATTCTCGGATTCTCAAACCTCGAGGCTAAGTGATCAATTCTTGTTCTTCGAACACTTGTGTTGCCTTCAAAATGATTGATCAAAGTGTCTCAAGCTTACTTAGTAGATTCACACCCTTGGATTATCTTGAACTGTTCCAAATCCACGGCTGAAAATATTGCAGTCAATTTGAAATTGAATATTGAAGCAGCCTTTTCTGATTCAGTACATCGTTCTTTAGGGTTTGGAGCTTGTGATTTATCATCCAACAACATAGTAGGAGGATTCCAACCTTGTTCCACAGCAGTCCAAGCATCCTCATCAATTCCTCTGATAATGTGTCGCATTTTCGCCTTCCAATGACTAAAGTTATTGCCGTCTAGCATGATATGCTTGTGAATTGATACCAAGTCTTTCATGGTGTCCATGATAGCCGCAGGATTCTAACATGTTGGTAGTTTCTCAACACTATAGATGTTTCCTGCTCTGATACCAAATGAAAGATCAGAGACACCACAGTGTAGTTCAACACACAAGCAAATCAAAGAACTATTTCTTTTGTATTAGAAATCTTTTAAACAATTTCCCTAGATATGTTTAATCTGAATTACTCTCAGTCACAGGCAACTAGAGACGAACCAATTTCTAACTTCTATCATACGAAAACAGCTTCTCAAGAAAAACCTTCTTGCTTAAGCTTTTTCACTAACTCGTCATTGGGTGTTACATCTCACATTTCCTGTGTAACACCATCAACGGTGTAACGCCTCACTACACATGTGTAACACCCTCTAGGTAACCCGAATAGCATTGCTCCTTTTCTCGAGCTAACATCGTTGTTTTGTCTCTATTCCTTTCTGGTCTGTTGTGTCATGGTGAGATCGAGATCCATGGCAAAACCCTAGATTTTCTTGCTGATCAAGTCATATCATTTATTTGTGGATCCGTGATTTCACTGCTTTTACACAGGCCAATTAACCTGAAGTACCAGCAATACCACAATCGAATGGTATGTCGTTGTAGCACTTCAGGATCGAATCCACAGAGACCAACGGTTACACGACGAGGATACGAGATGAGAGTTACGCTAAGACTAAACAGAAGGGTTTTGTTTACTAAAACTAGGCTGAAACAAAATAATGCAATGCGATGAGAAAATATGCAGAAAGTGTTAATGTGAGAGAGCATTGGGCGATAGGAAATCGCGGGGACTCATGGTTATCAGACACAGACATAATCAACCTACTTCCGTAGAGCTAATCATTTATTGCTAGCAAGGAATGTATTAAGAACCGTCTAGAACTCAAACACGATATTAGAATTAACCTACTTCCGCAGCGCTAACTCTCTATGTTAATAGAAACCTCCACACTAACTTCCGCTGAGTTTCGGATTCTAAACAAGCATTAACAACAGATTCGATATGTTCACAAAGCGCAATAACATCAACTTCCGAGGGTTAAGGACACTTTGCTCATCTAAAGTCTTTTCCGGAGTTTAAACTATCACTTTCGGTGCATTAAACAACCTTATATCATGAACTAAGTGATCAATTCAGTTCAAGCAGTAAGAAATCCAGTAGATGAAGAACCAAAACGTAAATCCCAAGAATCTAACAATCCTAAATCAACAAACCATGAAATCCCTTTGAAATCCTAATACCCAATTGCGCAAGCTACTCAAACATCAACGAAATTAAGATAGAAAACATGAATATATACACTGATCTAGAGTTCAAGAGATTTCTCAAAGAGAAACTCTATCCCTCAAGATCCCCTTTACAAGAAGTCTAAAACAAACAAGATGGAATCCAAAAGTTTCAAAGAGAAACAAATCTCTCAAATCTCTCTCTAGAACTCTCTCTCTGTTTCTTGGCTTCTCTGGTCTTCAAAGAACAGAAAATGAAAAAGCTTGGTCGAAATTATTAGTTGGAAGTGGGTAAAATGAGTGCAAAACTCGTTAGTGGTTGGTGGAGCCGGAGACGCCGAGGATCGGTCGATCCAGTCGGCATGGATCGGTCGATCTGGCACAGATCCCTCGATCCATGTTGTATGGATCCCCCGATCCCTGGTACAGTTCTGCATACTTCGGCTTGTTCTTCCCTTCTTGTGCCCGAAACTCCAAATTAACGCATTGCGACCTGAAAAAGAACTAAAGACAACAAAAAAAGACTCGAAATACTCTATAATAACATAAACTAAAACCGATAAAAACACGACACATCAAAACCCCCAGACTTGAATCTTTGCTTGTCCTCAAGCAAAGGAAACAAAGATTAAGCCAAAGGGTGAAGAATTTAAAAACACGAGAACTCTCATTTTCTTTAGACAACCGCATTTACCATTACCTGTTGTAAGCCACATCTAGAATACCATTCCAAGAGATTAGTCTCATGTATTTTACATTTAGCTTAGCAACCATACCACTTTCAACCACAACTTGGAGTGACCCAAATTCACCATTGCTGACTTCTTATTTGGAATTTAAATGTGTGGTCTCATCGAGGGAATATCGATCAATGGACACATGGAGTCATTACTCGTTCAAGTTTCTTATTTTTGGTTTCTTTCCTCTCACTTCCCTAAGTCGATTTCTCCCTACCTTGTAGGGTATCATTTTATTTTTTCTATCGACTTAGTTTATTGAACAGGCTTCCATGAGATGCGAGTATTAATGGGTGTAACCACTGAATCCCCGATTCACTTCTTTTTGACCTTTATTCTTATTCTTTTTTTTTTTTTTTTTTTTTTTTATAGAGGGAAGAGAGAGGGAAACCGTACTCACAATATTTTCAGACCTGAACGAGGATTCCGATCCACTGTATACCAAGTCCCAAGACAAGAGAACTAAGTAGATTAAGTGAAGTCAGCTTTGGATCTTTCAGATACCCACACAAGTATGGTGGCATTGGTAGACTGATATTCTTATGTTATGAGATCTACAATGGATGGCTAAACGAATGGTCACTAAGATTTTAGTTATGGTTATACCAAAGAAAACAGTAGTTCTAAAATAAAACTGACACGATAAAACCGAATAAAACTGACACGATAAAACCGAAAACACCAAAAAATAAACTTTTAAAAATTTTTTACAAAGACTCAAAAAATATTTTCAAAAACACTAAAAATGAAAACAACACTAGAAAAAAAAGCGGTGTGAAAATTAATCCAAAAGAGGGTGATAAATTAAAATAAAAACACTAAGACAAGGGAAAAGAAAACTTTACAATGCAATGCGTAGATATGGAGGGCATCTTCTTTGGGACATTTTTGCGTTTTATTCGACCTTGCACCCGACCTGCAACTCTTATTTAAGAAAACATAAGTAAATAAAACAACACACATATATACAAAGGATAACAGGGGAATGCCTCCCAAGTGCGCTTGTTTTGAGTCTCATAGCTTGACTTTGCGCGCTTGCTAGTCATAGGAATCAAAAGGTTGAGCCAATGCACCTTTGGTCCTTCTCCTGCAAACACAATAATCAAAGTGTGCAAAGGAGCACACTACTGTCCATAGAAAATAGACAGATTTTTCGTCAAGGAGCTTTACTAAAGATATAGCATGGATTAACACATGCTCCTTGAGGTTCAGATGATCATGAGAATCAAATGCATTTGATGGAAACACAAAGTCTACTACAGGTTCAAACGAGGTTCTCACAAAGTAGTCTACTTCATCACCATCAATCAAATAATACACAATATTCACATTCTCATGATCGATGTCGATCTCAGGGTTTTCTATGATTTTATCTATATCAGTTTCACACCCTAGATCATGAAGTTCAAGAGGAATACTAGGTTCATTAAGCAGATAAAAGTCAGATTCGAGATTAATTGAAGCACAAATATAATTCGTGTCAAAACAGACTTCAAAATAATCTCTAACAAACTTTTGTTCTCTAAAACCGTCTAGTTCCCTAGTTTCACATATCAGATTTAGACATTCATTTATGAGCATGGAACAATCAATAGCAGAGGTAATTTCTTCAGCAACAGGCAGGCGATCATCAAAATCATACGGTTCAAAAGTCCATTCGCACATACCTTCTAATTGGGTCGGTGGAACCCAATAAAATACCTCTTTTAGATCATGAGCACTCCAAATCTCCATACTTGTGAGCTCTCTTCCTTCTAGCATTGCCCGATGTGACATGAGGTTTAACCTCAGCATTGCTGCTAGGGTACTCCTTCTCATCGTTGGGTTCTCTTCGCACAGCTCATCTACCTTCGCACTCTGTTCTGGTGTGAGTACGCTTTCATCAAAGGGTGGCTCCACATATGGCTCATCCTCAATGTCATCTTCCAATATGTCTCCCTCTTCTTGTTGCCGGTAACCGTATATACGGCCGAACTCCATCTTTTCTCGACTCAAAACCTGCACAAAATAAAACTGAAAACAAAAATTAGTAAGGTTAGTGTCTTAGACGAAACTCCTATCCTAAACTCGTAGGCAACACGAAATGGTCCCCGGCAACGGCGCCAAATTGATTTCACTGCTTTTACACAGGCCAATTAACCTGAAGTACCAGCAATACCACAATCGAATGGTATGTCGTTGTAGCACTTCAGGATCGAATCCACAGAGACCAACGGTTACACGACGAGGATACGAGATGAGAGTTATGCTAAGACTAAACAGAAGGGTTTTGTTTACTAAAACTAGGCTGAAACAAAATAATGCAATGCGATGAGAAAATATGCAGAAAGTGTTAATGTGAGAGAGCATTGGGCGATAGGAAATCGCGGGGACTCATGGTTATCAGACACAGACATAATCAACCTACTTCCGTAGAGCTAATCATTTATTGCTAGCAAGGAATGTATTAAGAACCGTCTAGAACTCAAACACGATATTAGAATTAACCTACTTCCGCAGCGCTAACTCTCTATGTTAATAGAAACCTCCACACTAACTTCCGCTGAGTTTCGGATTCTAAACAAGCATTAACAACAGATTCGATATGTTCACAAAGCGCAATAACATCAACTTCCGAGGGTTAAGGACACTTTGCTCATCTAAAGTCTTTTCCGGAGTTTAAACTATCACTTTCGGTGCATTAAACAACCTTATATCATGAACTAAGTGATCAATTCAGTTCAAGCAGTAAGAAATCCAGTAGATGAAGAACCAAAACGTAAATCCCAAGAATCTAACAATCCTAAATCAACAAACCATGAAATCCCTTTGAAATCCTAATACCCAATTGCGCAAGCTACTCAAACATCAACGAAATTAAGATAGAAAACATGAATATATACACTGATCTAGAGTTCAAGAGATTTCTCAAAGAGAAACTCTATCCCTCAAGATCCCCTTTACAAGAAGTCTAAAACAAACAAGATGGAATCCAAAAGTTTCAAAGAGAAACAAATCTCTCAAATCTCTCTCTAGAACTCTCTCTCTGTTTCTTGGCTTCTCTGGTCTTCAAAGAACAGAAAATGAAAAAGCTTGGTCGAAATTATTAGTTGGAAGTGGGTAAAATGAGTGCAAAACTCGTTAGTGGTTGGTGGAGCCGGAGACGCCGAGGATCGGTCGATCCAGTCGGCATGGATCGGTCGATCTGGCACAGATCCCTCGATCCATGTTGTATGGATCCCCCGATCCCTGGTACAGTTCTGCATACTTCGGCTTGTTCTTCCCTTCTTGTGCCCGAAACTCCAAATTAACGCATTGCGACCTGAAAAAGAACTAAAGACAACAAAAAAAGACTCGAAATACTCTATAATAACATAAACTAAAACCGATAAAAACACGACACATCAATCCGTTCCTGGTTTTCCGATATGGCTAAGGTGAAGGCTACTCCGTTGAATCCCGTACTAGTTTACACTACAAAAAAATCCACATTGTAGCACATTATGATAGCTTATTTTATTGAAATGCTATCGTAGATGCTTTTAAAATTCTTGTAGTCTATAACAACACTAGATCAACGCTATGGTAAATTTTTAGTAAGCGGAAGCTAAAATCTAATTTTTTCTCAAAACACTTAGTGAAATTCTGAAAATTTCCCTCTTTCCTCTTATCGCTGAACACTTAGAACTCATTTCAGCCTTTCTCTGAGAACCCTAACAAAAATCTTTCACTCTGAAACCCTAATTACCTATTCCCAACTGAAAATTCATCTAATTCCCTTGCTTCAAACCCTAATCACCGAAGGCCTGACTCGATAGTGAGCTCAAATCACCTAATTCGCTTGCTTCATTTGTAAGGTCTGGCTCGATAGTTAGCTCAATTCGTGGATTTGATTTTGTTTTCGCTTTTTTGTTCTTCAATTCTTTCTATTTCGTGTTTGCTTTCTCTTAATCATCTTTTGTAGTTGTATCGCTTTCTAGTCTAGGGTTTCAATTTTGTAGTTGTTTGATTTTTGACATCGTTAGATTGAATTGAGAGTCTTTATATGTCGAGTTAGCATCTTATGTTTTGTGCTGTTTGGTTATTTATGTTACTAAAGGTTTAAATTCAGGTTAACATAGAATGGTGGACAAAGCATAGGTGCATCTTAGCAGGTAATGATTTCAATCATATATGTTAGTTTTCAGTAGGTGTTTAAAGACTTAATTAACTTGTTTATTTGCTTTCCTTTTGTTTTTGAACCGTAGAGTTTATCCTGCTTATGAGAGAGGGGCTTCAAATTTTGTACGAGATGTGGCTGCAGCTTTAGGAGGGATTGATATGATTGTATGTCCTTGCATTGACTGCCGTAATATAGATCATCACTCAGGAAGTGTGGTAGTTGACCATCTTGTTACTAGGGGAATGGATGAGGCTTATAAGATGTGGTCTGATTGGTATCTACATGGAGACTTTAACTCAGGGGTTGCAGATGAAGGAAAAGTTCATCAATGGAATAATGAGATCATCGGGTTATACAGAGCTACTGAGTGTTTTGATGAAGTATTAGCTGGTACCTGGTATTTGTCTGCGATGGCAGAGGGAGACGACAAGAAAGATGAGTTTTTGGCAAAGCTAGCTTATGCTGAAACACCATTGTATCTGAGCTGTGCAAACCATAGCAAGTTATCGGCAATTGTATCATTATTTAGATGGAAGACTCATAATGGGTGGTCTGACAAGAGCTTCAATGATCTACTGGAGACATTGCCGAAGATTTTACCAGTGTGCTACACAGTTCACTGTATGAGGTTAAAAATATTATGAATTCATTTGATATAGGTTACGTGAAGATTCATGCGTGTATCAACCACTGCTGCTTATTCAGAAAGAGTTTGAAGAAGCTTGAGCATTGTCCTAAGTGAAAGGCGTCAAGATGGAAGACTAATATCCACACTGGTGAAAAGAAGAAAGGAGTCCCACATAAAGTATTACGATACTTTCCAATAATCCTAAGATTGAAGAGAATGTACTTGCCTGAAGAAATGGCCAATGATTTAAGGTGGCACTTCAGAAACAAAAACACTGATGGAAAACTTCAACACCCTGTTGATTCAGTCACATGGGTTCAGATGAATGACAAATACCCTAAATTTTCCACTGAAGAAAGGAAGATGAGGCTTGTACTTTCAAAATATGGATTTAATCCATTCAATATGAAGAATACGATATACAGTTGTTGGCCAGTTTTGTTAGTCAACTATAACTTGCCACCTGATTTATGCATGAAGAAGGAGAACATCATGCTTTGATTGTTGATTCCCGGTCCACAACAGCCTGGTAATAGTATAGATGTGTACTTAGAATCCCTCATTGATGATCTATACCATCTGTGGAGCATTGAAGAGTTCGTGTACGACGCTTTTACTCGATCAACGTTTATTCGGAAGGCGATGCTACTTTGGATAATCAATGATTTCCCAGCTTATGGGAACCTTGCAGGCTGCAAAGTAAAGGGAAGAATGGGGTGTCCTTTATGTGGGAAAAATACTGATAGTATGTGGCTAAAGTTCAGCAAAAAAACATGTGTACATATGCCACAGAAAGGGTTTGCCACCAGATCATAGTTTTCGGGGAAAGAATAATTGGTTCAATTGGAAAATCTGAACAAGGGAGAAGAAGAAAAAATTTAATCGAACGTGAAATTTCTCAAAACTTCAGAAATTTCAAGAATGAGATTGACAATGTTAAGAGATCAGGTAGTAAGAGAAAAAGGGTGGTCGGTACTGATATAGGACCTGATAGTGAGGGTTTATCCAGTGAATCAGAGGAAGAGGAAGAGGAAAATGAAGAAGTCAAAGTAGATGAGGATGAAATATCTAGATGGAAGAATAGATCAATCTTTTTCAAGCTACCTTATTGGGCGGTACGATGCTACTTTTATGTGCTTATATATTTCTACTATGATTTTATTTTGTTTAACTTTGGTTTTATATTTGTTTTTGTTATGATTAGGAACTCCTGGTGAGGCACAACTTAGATGTAATACATGTTGAGAGAAATGTGGCAGCTAGTTTAGTTTGGACATTTTTGCACTGTGGAAAATCAAAGGATGGTCTTCCAGCTCGTAAAGATCTACAGGATATTGGTATTAGGCAGGATTTGCACCCTAAAATCCAGGGAAAGAGAACATATCTTCCTTCAACACCGTGGTCATTGTCAAAGACAATGAAGAAGGTATTTTGCAGGCGCCTATTTGACTTCAAGGCCCAGATGGATATTGTTCAAACATATCTAGAGGTGTTTCACTAGATGACTGTAAAGTCACAGGTCTGAAATCACATGACTATCATGCCTTAATTCAGCAACTTCTTCTGGTTGCTCTTAAAGGGTTGTTACCTAAAGGACCTAGGCTAGCAATTAAAAGGCTATGCGCATTCTTCAATATGTTGTGTTAGAGAGTGATCGACAGGGAGCATCTTTTGGTTATGGAAGCGGAGATTGTAGAGACTCTTTGCTTGTTTGAAAGATTTTTTCCTCCAAGTTTCTTTGATATCATGGTCCATTTGACTGTGCATCTAGGAAGGGAAGGCCGACTTGGTGGACCAGTCCATTTTAGATGGATGTACCATTTGACAGGTACTATATACATGACTGTTTTAAATGTTAGTATTCTTTAGCTAATCTATGTTTACTCACATTTTTTATGTACATGAAAGTACTCAAAGACTTTGTCATAAATACTGCAAGACCAGAGGGGTGAATTGCTGAGTCTTATCTAGCTAAAGAATGTATCAAGTTTTGCATTGAATTTCTGAAGAAGACAACAAATGTAGAACATAAAATTGAAGGAAACATGGAGTATGAGAACAACTCTATCTTAGAGGGACGTCCAATATCCACCTGCACCTCAATTACCATCACTGAAATAGAGAAGCAAATAGCACATCTTGCTATCATCCAAAACCTGACTCTCGTAGAACCTTATGTAGAGTAGGTTTTATATTCTTTTAATTGATCTTTATATACTTGTTTATATTTATGACTGACAATTTAATTTTGTTTCTTTTGATCAGTGAGTATCCCCAGTATTTACAAGACACAGATGATAGATGCGGCGAGAAGCATCATTCTTATGGAGTATGCATACAAAGAATTTTGCATCTTGGCTAAAAGAACAGGTGCGTGATGAGAAATCAAAGTTCTCTTGTTATGTTACTATGGTATAGGTGTTTACTTGCTTTTTACTTTGTAGGTCCCTTTGGATTCTAAAGAACATGAAGAAACCCTCAAGTGGTTAGCTTATGGACCACATTGTTCTACAAGGTCATATACATGCTTTATAGTGAATGGGAAAAGTCAGAATTTTGGAGTTTACTATGAGGCTATCGCAATTTGTAGATCTAGTGCTAAAGATACATCACAAGTGGTTGATTTGGTATCTTACTACGGCAGAGTAACTGACATCATTTTGATGGATTATAATGTCTTCTATGTTCCGCTGTTCCGGTGTCAGTGGGTAGTAAAGGGTAATGGAGTGAAGATTGAAGATGGTTTTACACTTGTTAACATGAATCATAGCCAATCCTCTTTTTCCAGTGACCCGTACACACTAGCATCACAAGCAAAGCAAGTCTTCTACTCTAGAGAGAATGAGTCATCCAATTAGTATATTGTCTTGAGAGTCCTTTAAGAAGATACAGTAAGGAAGATGTTCACAAGAGAACTGCAGACATTGGGCCCTTGCCAACAATTATTGACATGGATGTTGACAATGATGAAGCCAACAATGCCATAACTGATTAAGAAGGAATATATGTGTGAAGCATATCCTTTATGTGTGATTGGTCATTGTTCGCTTGTTTGTGTTTTACTCTGTGATTGTTGTGTGCTTGATGTGTGTTTAGTATTTGTTCTGTTAATTGGTTGTCTGCTTTTGAATGATTTGAAATAGAGTTAACTCTTCCTTTCATAATTTCTTTCAGGTAAATTGAGATGGGACGTCCAAAACAAAAGAAAGGAGTGAACAAATCAAAAAAGAAAGTAGTACAGCAGATGAAGAAGTTGAGTTCGTGTTTACTTTACAAGCACCTGAAGAACATGTACCAGAGACAAAAGAACTTGTACCAGAGACAGAAGAACCTGTACCAGACACAATAAAACATGTAGCAGAACAAGCACAGTCAAATGATGTGCTAGAAGAGCAGCGTAACGCCAAAGAGCCTGAAGGTGAAGTCGAACTATGTACACATGATAGGTTGTGAGTGATAGCTACAAGGAGAGAAGACGCAATCAGATTCCTTACACTAGCAGTCGCAAGGGAATGGTTAGACTTACAGAAGAGATTGTCAGTATACATTCTTACGGTTGTTTCCTTTTAAATGATTAGTTAAGGATATTAACACATACAATATTTTCCTCTTCTTTCTTAGAAATATAGTTCTGAAAATCCATCTGGAGTGATAAGGCTTAAAATTTGGGTCAAGTCACGTACCAGAAAAGATGGAACTCCTATCAACACAAATGTGGCTGAGAAGATTGTGAGGTTAAAACATATATTTACTTATCATTGTTTTGTTTGGAGTTTTTCTATATCTGAAGCTGCTAATGTTATTTGTTTGTTTTCTGATGTGAAGCAAAAGGCAGTTTAGCTTGTTAATGGTACTAATTCATCATGTGCTAACAATAAAGATGAGGATACGCTCGTCCAACTGTTAGGATCTGATAATCCTGGTCGTTTGAGAGTAATGGGCATAAATATGAGTAAGACCAAATTAGCTTGCTTCCAAGTTAAGAACAAGACTATGTCTGAAATGCAAGAGAAGCAAATTGAACTACAGGAAGCTGTTAATCAGTTAAAAGTAGAACTTGCCGAAGTGAAAAACCAAGTCGGAGAAGAAAATGAAGTGGGTGAAAACTCGGCTGCAAAGGTAATCATTAATATTAGATCAATGATTTCTTTACAATTTTACAATGTCACATTTTAACTCCTGATCATGTAATAGAGTGTGAACAAAAAGTCACTGAAGATGTGTCTTATTATTGATTGGGCTGATAAATATGGAAACGTTGGTGAGGGGCGTATTCTCTCTTCTGGCACAGATGATATAGTGAATGACAGTCAATTAGGCCCTACGAATGTTAAAGTCTTGATTGATTTTGCTACTGAACCAGAAGCTTACCTCTGGAGACCTGCAAGAAACATGTGCACGATTAAGGAAGCTATTGGCCATATTATTGCATGGCCTAAGAATAAATGTGTTGAACTAGGTCATGGTCTCCAACCACAAGACGTTGCACCACTGGTAAAGTTTTTTGTTCTCTTCTCTTAGTAGTTAAGGTTAGACCTAAGAATCTTGATTTGGCATTTGATGATATAGTTTTCTCAATGTTTGTGACAGGGCTCGAGAACAAATTCTCTCAACAACTGCAAACTACTTGATTTATCCAATGATAGTGTTGTTGTTGGTGAAGGACGTTGGCAGACACAAGAACCAAAAGCACTGGTTAATGGAATTCCCCTTGGACCAAAAGCAATTAAAGTCTTTCTGGATGTGATACTTGAGCCTGATACATTTTTATGGAGGCCTACGTCGGATGTGGCATACCTTGAGGACTGCTTAAGGAGTTTTATATCATGTCTGCTCGCAAAATTGTAAAACCAACCAGAAGAAACAAGAGAAACACTTCTAAAAGTTCCATCTCTCGGTTCTAAGTATCCTACTGCAACAAGTCTACAGAAAGGTGAAAAATTCAGGAGCAACAACATCAACAGCTCCTATTGAGAAGTCTTCATCAAGCTGGGTAACATTTTGGTTTAGGTTTTAAATAATATTGTTATTATTTCTGTTTGAGTTTGAAGTGGATTTGTATCGTAAAATGACAGCTAAATCATGGATCTGAAGCTATACAAGTGAATCAGAAGTGCAAATTGATTGGTGGAAGGAAATAGGTTGTGGCCGAAGGACGTGTGCATTCAACAGACCCACATCAAATGGTCCACTTTGTACGATTGGATCCGAATGCATCTAGAGTGTGGATAGATGCAGTGATGGTAGATGATGCAGACACATGGAGGAAATCTGATGAAATATAGTCTTTGAAAGATGCACATGGTTCATCAATTACATGGCCAATTGATAAATTGGTCATATTTTAAGATGCACATGTAAGTGTTTTGCTTTATGGTTTCAATCTTTCATATTCAATTGCTTAACTGATGAGAGTTTTTTATTGTTGCAGCATGCAGGGAATGAAGAACTTTGGTCCAGAATTAGCTAGTTTTAAACTAGGCTAATGAACTTTTAATTAGCTTGTTTCTTAAGACTTTTCTTTCTATTTTAAATCGGTTGTTTCTGCTCCTTAAAACTTATGACTTATGTATTATCCACTTATGAATGTTGGTTATTCTTATGACAAATGTTAGCTGTTCTTAATTAGGTTTCTCTTTTGAAAACAACAATCGACAACAAACTAATCATAGCTCAGAAAAAAAACCAACAATGGCAAAAAAAAAAAGTCATTCTCCAATATCATAGCGTTTAAAATTACCTACAAATTAGACTATCATAACATGTTATTAAGCATAACAGAATTAAATATAGCAATTACAAACAGCTATTGTAAAGGACATATAATAGCACGAAATATGAATCGTAATCAATTTGTATCATAAATAAGTCGTGTTATTAATTACGTTAGTCACAACGCTCATTTATTGTCATCGTATCTGCACATAACGTAGCATAAAAAAATGCTATCGTAGAGAGGGTACCTATGATGATTGCCGATGACATAGCATTAACGATTTCGCTATGAAAGCCCTTATATAGCGTTTATCATCTGCTAAGAATGTACATATTTCTTGTAGTGTTAGTACTACTATTATGGAAAGTTTAGTTTCGAATCATGTTTTATCTCTGTAAATCGAATCTTCATGAGAGTCTTGTGTGTATTATTTTATGCTTGTAAATTGGAAATAGGGGTCTAGAGAATTTAACTGTTGATTGAATTGGTTGATGTTATATGGTGATATATATATATATGGACTATGTAGAGATTGTGGAGGCCAGAGACGTAAGAGCTAGCAACGCAGGTGTGTGGAGATTTTGGGGTGCAAAGACGTTTGCATATCGATGCAGGGTAATGATTGCGGGGTGCAAAGACGTTTGCATATCGATGCAGGGTGATGATTGCGGGGTGAAGAGACGTCTGCATATCGATGCAGGGTAGGTATGATTGTGGGGGTGCAAAGACTAACTTTTGTACTATCGACGCATGGTTTGTATATCCGTATGACGAGAATGCGGGATGTATAGACTAGCTATATGCTAGCATCGCATTGTTTGTTTCTTATGATGCTTTCGGCGTCTTGTGTGCTCATGCTGGAGCTACACCGACATTGTTGTAGTGCTATGTACTTAGTCAGTGGTTTACTTGTCTTGCATCCCGTACCTAACTGAGTGACCCTCATGTTTCTCACCCCTCTTTCTTTCCCCTTTTCAGTTTGGCATGATGAGTAGTCTGATATCTGGACGGTTTGGTGTCTTGGGATTGTTGTGATTTTATTTTGGGTTTTATACGAATTTTCGATTCAATGTATTTGATTTTAAAATTATAAACGCGTTTATTCTGCTCTTATTTTATTAAATATTTCTGTATTTTATTCGGTTTTGAATAAATCTATTTAATCCAATGTTTTACCGGTTGTAGCACGCCGTTCTCAAGAGAAGAGGAGACGGGTGTTATAGGTAGGGGCATGAGTAGTCGAGCTATCGATAACGGAGAAAGGAAGAAGGTTTGAATCGAACTGATCTATAACCTGGGGCTCCTCAGCGAATTCCATCTCACCCATCTCTAGGCTAGCATGAGGATCATTTGCTTGATCATCACCGGTTTGGGCACCGGCCCCTGCCTCAGAAACTCCAGTACCGATCTCCTCAGCATCGGTAGACTCAGTGACGAAACAAGCCAAAGATTCCATTACATTAATATTGTAGCACTTTCTCAGTATTTTATTTTTTTTTACAAAATCCATGTGGGTCATTTGACCCTCCTCACGAAAAGGTGGCTCCGCCACTAGGTAGGCTCCACCTCAAGAATTGACGCCAGAGGGAAACTGTTGCAACTGAGCCCTTAGGTTGTTCCTTTGTCAAGATTTCTCTATGAGGCCAAGCTCGACGAAATCCATATCGTCTATCCCTGCTTGAAAGTCCTTGATGGATTGTTCCCAAATCTTCCGTTCTGCCTCCAAGCATGTAAGGCCCCTCTGAATCAACTTTTCGATTATCCCAGTCCGGCTAACCGCCTGAGAAACCAACAAAGTGTTCTCCTGGAAAACCTTGGAGTAGACATAGCCCATTATATATTTTCAAAATGAGCTTTGTACTTTGCCGCCGCAGCAGCACGACAAGTGCGCTTCTCAGCATTTTAAACCTCTATAGCCTTTGAAGCATTTAGCCTTTGAAATTCCTCCTCGAGCGCCTTAAACGCTAGCTCATGGTGATGCTTTTCTACCGTACAGTTTGTTTTATATTGTCTGCTTAACCTTATATACACAAATATATATTTTGTGATTTTGTGTAGATCCTTGCAGCCGATGTTTTACCCACTGCTCTGACTATTTTTGTTGGTGAAACCTTCTATCTAAGATTGTAATCAAGAAGAAAGTTTTCCTATACAAGCACGACACTTTTAAGGTGCTGAAGATTATCACCAACTCCAATATGCTAAACGAACTTCACATAAACTATTATCCTATCGTAAATATTTTGCATAACTACCCGAATCTTTATAGTTTATTAGATAAATGGATACACTTTAACTTTATATGATTAGAGAAGTCAGAACATGGTCTGCCCAGAGTTTTCTAATGTTTCAGAATCCCCAAGGTTATATATAGTTTGATCTCTTTTGTCTTCTTAAAATGTGCTTTTTCGTTTTGGTTTTAATTAAAGCCTTTAATTTAAAGGTGAATGCGTCTAGGGTTCTATGATGTTATTTGGTAATTCATCTCAACAGTCTGAAGCAAATGATCTGACTCCAGCTAAACGGATTGGAACCACAATAGCAAATTTAGAGGCAAGCGTTGACCAGAATAGTGTTACCAAAAATGGACCTTCTGTTAGGATCAAGAAGGAGAAGAATAAAATGGCTGAAGATTTATATCAATGGATTCAAGTGAAAGAGGCTTATTTTAAAAAATTTGAGACTGTCTTTTCCTGGTTGCCTTTTCTGTTATTCTTTATTGTTTTCGTTTGTCTATTCAAGTTTGTAATGTTTTAAGTATTCTATTGTTTTGTTGCTTAAAATAATTTAAAGCCTCTTTGTAGGTGGTGGATTTCACCCCCTCATAGGGCCCATAAAACAGTACACCCAGCCCGTTTACAGGCAAACTCGGATGAGCTTGGGTCGGTTCCGTAAAGGAGGTAATTCGGCTCAAGCTGAACAAAGCTGAGGCGAATCAATACGACGTCGGGTCGGACGGAATGTGACTGATAGAGAACACTTGGCGAGTGTCATGAGCCGGGTCATCCGTAGGGCCCATTACGAAAGGCCCAACCGAACTCGACCAAACTAGGTTAAATAATGGGAGGTCTATAAAAGGAACAAGAAAAGGAGGAATAGGGGAGAGAGCTAGGGTTCTTATCTACCTATTCACTCCGACATACAGATTTCAAGAGGAGATCCCAAGCGACGTATTGTTATTTCTTTCTTTACTTTCCCGACTTGTAACCGATCTTTTACTCATCAATAAAATGAACACCTTCGTTTGACCCTCCGACGAGTCCTCGTCTCTCTTATTTAGATCTGACAAACTCGGTTCAAACATTTGGCGCCCACCGTGGGGCTACGAAGTAGCGTCCTTTAACGATGAGTGATACCGGAGACCATGAAGCCGAAGCCACACATCACACCGACGAAACACCAGCTCCGGCAAACTCCATTGATGCCATTATGGAACGTTTAGCTCAACAAGATGCAGTCCATAAGGAAGCAGCAGCTCAAATCGCTGCAATCGCTGCTCTCCTCGCCCCCCTCAGTGGCAAGCCTGACACAACGATTCGACGAAGATTGTTCGGGACAGCACCCACAACCGATGGCGAGTGCCAGCTGGATGAACAAATCCGCCCAGCCGGAGACGCTCTCCAGAATTCTGGTGGAACAGACACGCAAACCATCCGAGAGATCGCCGAAATGAAACTTGCTCTTCAACAAATCCACTCGAAGATGCACAGCGTCACGAGTTCGGCTCCACAGATTGATAGCGTCTTGGCCTCAACACTTCGAACTCCCTTTACACAGCAGATCAGTACTGTGCGACTGCATTCAAAAGAGAAGATCCGTCTACCCACATTTGGAGGAAGCGACGACCCAACTGAACATATGACAGCATTCAACATAGCAATGGCTCGAGCTAACTTCGCTGACGAAGAGCGAGAAGCCGGCTTTTGCCAGCGGTTTGTCGAGAGCCTTGAAGGGTCTGCCTTAAACTGGTTTACCCATCTCCCAGAAAACTCAATTGGCAGCCTCCGCGATCTCTCAACAGCCTTTCTCTCCCATTATATCATGTTCACTACAAGAAAGAGAACGGTCTCCGACTTGTTCAAGCTATCACACCCACAAGGACAACCCTTGCGAGAGTTCATGAAGAAGTTCAAAGCTGTCGTCGCAGAAGTCAAAGTCCCTGACGAGATTGCTGTGGATGCGTTACAAAACGTCTTGTACGTTCATTCGAATTTCCGAGACGATCTTTACCGAAATCCAGCCAAGTCGTTACATGACGCCATAGCTCGCTCGCACAACTTCATCAAAATGGAGGAAGACACAAAAGCGATCATGAATAAGCAAAACCCTCCCGCAAAACCTGCGACGAGCAAGATCACATATACACGTCCGGAACCAAAACAACATTTATCCGGCGAAAAGCCGAAACCAAGAAAGACGTTCGTCTACTCAGCAAACGAGGATGGATTAACCGTTCGTAGCAAAGGGTGGAACACCTACCATCTAAATCAAGCCTTGCGACCCACGCTCATCGAAGGAGAACAGTCTAGGGACGCAAATTCTCCCGAAATTAACACTGCGGGAGACCGAGGACCGTATTTTTCTTACGATAAATCAAAAGCTCATGACTCTAGGGATTGCGTTCAGCTGAAGGAAATCATGTTCAGCAGGTATGAGAGGGGTGATATCCAAATAGACCCGCCAAAACCGCGAGCCAAAAACAATACCAGCTGGAGTAGAAACAAAGACAGGAAGAGTCAAAAGCCACAAGGCAAACCTCAGCAGAAAGGAGAACGGTCCAGAACTTATGAACAAGATGACGCGCATACGGACGAGGAGCAGCCTAGGGCTCGGAAACAAATTCAACTAATTCTGGCGAGCCCCGAGTCGCCATTCGACGAAGATTTGGAACGTGATGATCTCCGAACGTTACTAACCAAACAAAGACTGAATCCCAACCCTACAAGAACGACGGATCTGCGAGACACGATTACCAAATCGAAAGCTCGGGGACTGAACCCCACTCAACGCCCAAGGTAAGAGACGGCGGATTTACGAGCTAAACTACAATCCAAAGTCGTCGATCTCAGAGAGAAACTGTCACGGCCAAATCAAAAAGACCTTCGTCATCACCTTGATCAACTCAAAGAAGTAGCAGATAAACCAACCGCGGCGGCGTTCACATGCCACATAACGATCCTTTGCTTATCAAGGTCGGAATAAGCGACTGCAAGGTCACCAAGGTACTCATCGACACGGGCAGCTCGGCCGACCTCATCTTCCAAAGCACGCTTGAAAAGATGGGAGTAAACCTCCATCTTATAAAACCATCCACCTGATCCCTCATGGGGTTTAACGGAGTCTCCGAGGAATTGATCGAAACAATTCGACTCCCAGTGTATGCGGGAGGAGTAACTCGCTCGGTCAAGTTCTCGAATGTCGGAACCAACGCCCCTTACTTTGTCATACTCGGTACACCATGGCTACATTCGATGAAGGTAGTAGTATCGACCTACCACCAATGCATAAGTTCCCAGGAAATGACGGACATATCAAAATGATAAGAGGCGACCAACAGGTGGCACGCTGATTACTGGTTGCCAGCGTCAAACCGCAGCAGATCACCTCCCAAGTCAACACAGTCGCTAAACAGGTTCAGAAGATCTATCCGTAGAGGGAAGAAGTAATCGAGATTGCGATAGATGACAACGATCCAAGTAAGGTAGTGCGTATCGGAGCGTACCTAACCAACGAGATGCGAGCTACCATTATCGATTTCTTACGAGCCAACAAATCTACGTTCGCTTGGGATACGTCCGATATGAAAGGGATAGACCTCGCAATTTCATCCCATGAGCTTAATGTCGACACAACATTCAAGCCGGTTAAACAAAAGCGACGAAAGTTGGGGCCAGAGAGGTCCAAGGCCGTGAATGACGAAGTAGAACGCTTGCTCGCTGCCGGCTTCATTGCCGAAGTCAAGTATCCGGAGTGGCTGGCTAACCCAGTCGTCGTTAAGAAGAAAAACGGCAAGTGGCGCATGTGCGTCGACTTCACCGACTTAAATAAGGCTTGCCCAAAAGACAGCTATCCACTTCCGCATATCGACCGATTAGTCGAATCGATGGCTGGGAACGAGCTACTCACGTTTATGGACGCTTCTTCAGGGTACAACCAGATTATGATGCATCCCAATGATCGAGAGAAAATCGCGTTCATAACCGACAGAGGAACGTACTACTACGTGGTCATGCCGTTTGGGTTGAAAAACGCTGGGACAACATATCAACGCCTCGTAAACAAAATGTTCTCGGATAAACTCGGACGAACGATGGAGGTATATATCAATGATATGCTAGTTAAATAGCTCCGAGCTGAAGACAACCCTAGCCATTTAGCAGAATGCTTCAAGACCCTCAACGAATATGGGATGAAATTGAACCTGGCTAAGTGTACGTTCGGTGTCACGTCAGGAGAGTTCTTGGGATACATCGTCACTCAGCGAGGTATCGAAGCCAATCCGAAACAAATATCTGCAATCCTCAACCTCCCTAGCCCAAAGAACAGTCGTGAGGTCCAGTGATTAACCAGACGGATCGCAGCTTTGAACAGGTTCAACTCACGCTCAACCGACAAATGTCTACCGTTCTACAACCTCTTACGCGGAAACAAAAAATTTGCTTGGGACGAGCGATGCAAAGAAGCCTTCTCACAATTAAAGTTGTACGTGACTACACCACCCGTGTTAAGCAAACCAGATTACGGAGATACACTATAATTATACGTAGCCGTATCTTAGACCGCGGTCAGCAGCGTCCCCTTCAAGGATGACCGAGGTGAACAAAAACTCGTTTTCTACATAAGCAAGCAGATGATTGATCCCGAGACGAGGTACTCTACTTTGAAAAAATGGCGTTAGGAGTTGTTGCCTTGGCGCGAAAGCTCCGACCATATTTCCAATCTCACACAATCGAAGTGTTATCCAATCATCCACTCCGAACTGTTATGCAAAACACCAATCAATCCGGTCTACTGTCCAAGTGGGCAATCGAGTTAAGTGAGCATGATATAGTCTACAAAAACAGGACTGCAGCGAAATCGCAGGTCCTAGCCGATTTACTCGTCGAATTACCGCCAGATTTGGAGCAGGATCTCATATTACCAAACCAAAACTGGATTCTCCACGTCGATGGCTCAGCAACAAGCAAAGGTTCCGGAGCCGGAGTTCAGCTGCAATCACCAACCGGAGAATTGATTATACAGTCGTTCAGCTTTGGCTTCCCAGCTTCAAACAATGAAGCTGAATACGAATCCCTACTTGTGGGACTCCTCTTGGCGAAAGCCGTCAACGCAAAACGAGTCAGTGCATATTCTGATTCGCAGCACGTTACCAGTCAATTCAGTGGCGAATATGACACCAAAATCGACCGCATTGACTCCTACCTCACGCACGTCCAGGATCTCGTCCGAGAGTTCAAATTTTTCGAACTAACGAAAGTGCCTCGCGGAGAGAATGTCTGCTCCGACGCCCTCGCAGCTTTGGGAAGCAGACTCCACGATCAAGTCAAACGAACGATCCCCATACATCAGATCGAGAGGCCAAGTATCGAGACAGTAGTCGAGCAACAGGCAATGATAAATCAAGCAAGTGACAGAGCCACTCCAGAAGTACGCGACCCAGAAAGCCACCCAATTCAAGACAAGTGCAAAGACTGGCGAGATGAGATCACATAGTTCCTACGCAACGGCTCGTTACCCGACGACAAGTGGAAGGCACGACGGTTAAAAGTGCGATGCGCAAATTACATCCTCGCAGATAACACCCCCTACCGTATCTCTGTGAACAAAATCCTCCTCAAATGTATCCACGGCGAGGAAACGAGGCTAGTGATGGCGGAAACACACGAAGGGGCAGCAGGAAATCATTCTGGTGGTCGAGCTCTAGCCCTGAAGGTAAAAAATCTGGGCTTCTATTGGCCCACATTAACATCGGATTGTGAAGCCTACACTAGACGGTGTGACAAATGTCAACGACATTCATCAACAATCCATTGCCCAACAGAGATGCTACAAACTATGACTGCCCGTACCCGTTCATGCGTTGGGGTATGGATATAATCGGCCCCATGCCGAGCTCTCGCCAACGAAGATTCATCTTAGTCTTAACATACTACTTCACTAAATGGATCAAAGCTGAGGCCTACGCTAACATCACTGGCAAAGAAGTCCAAAAATTCGTGTGGAAAAACATCATTTGCCGACACAGACTCCCCTATGAGATCGTGACCGACAATGGCTCCCAAATCATTTCGCACCGATTCCAAGAATTTTGCGACCGGTGGCAGATACGTCTGAACATGTCAAACCCGAGGTACCCACAGAGTAACGGACAGGCCGAATCACCTAAAAAAGTCATTATAGATGGCATCAAGAAGCGACTCAACCTCAAAAAGGGATGATGGACCGACGAGCTAGAGGGTGTCCTCTGGTCTCATCGCACGACACCGCGAGGCGCGACAAAAGCAACACCCTTCTTTCTAGCATACGGAGTTGAAGCAATGCCCCCCACTGAAGTAAACGTTACCAGTCTCCGACGCGCAAAAATGCCGCAGAACGAAGAACTCAACCGGGAAATGCTCCTCGATGCGCTCGACTCGATCAAAGAAAAGCGAGACCAAGCCATGCTGCGCATTCAGAACTACCAAAATCAGATCGAGTCCTACTACAACAAAAAGGTGAAATCTCGTCCGCTAGAGCTCGGTGACCTCGTATTGCGGAAGGTATTCGAAAATACAAAGGAAGAGAATGTCGGCAAACTAGGTACGAACTGGAACGTCCATACAAGATAACACATGTCGTCAAGCCGGGCGTTTACCGACTCGAAGCTTCCGATGGCAAAGAACTCCCACGTGCGTGAAATTCAATACATCTTCGCCTCTACCTACCTTAAGTCTACCCCCAAAAAAAAGACAGGCCCCTTGGCATATCGCCGGATGGATGCGCTACCTAAGCCATTTCCATTCGGCCCAACCGAACTACGAATGGCTTGATCCCTACCTACGGTACGTAGGCAGCCCTCACGGGTCCAGCTATAACAAAAAAAACATATATATACATACATGTATAAACAAGCCAGCCGAGGAACAGACGTACACCTCAGCTGCCTAGTTTGTTCGGGACGACACTCCACCAAGGACACCCTTCTGAAGGTTTCACGATGCCTACGCCCTCGCTTAGCAACACGTCTCAAGCGACGAGACACGTACTGGCACTCACACTCAGTCAATCAGTGCGCCCCGATCAGGCACACCGACGACGAGCCTCGTCAAACCGAACTACCGTCAGTTTGCGAAAGACGATTATTTTCGAGTTCATAATAATTTACGAGTAAGGGGTTGGCCGACCAAAAGGCTCTGTAAAATTACTTTATGACTTCTTGAAAACCTTGATCGCTCTAAGACAATCTCTCTCGCACTTGCATTCTGTTGGTTTCGAAATCGAGCAACTATAGCAACGAACGAGCTCAAACCGATAAATTTCATAACCTTAAGCCTAGTACCAAACGAGAAATGGCTTACTGAATTACTTCGATTAAACGAGTTAAAACCTAAGGCGATTGACTAATCTAAATGACTTCGAGAAACGAGCTACAGCTCGGCAAAACCATCATGATTTGGGTATCAGGTTGAAATATTTAGATAAAAGATAAGTACGACAAAAGGGATCCATTCAGCAGAGTTCGACTACAAAAATAAACAATTCGTCCAATGTAGAGATCAAAAAGCGTACAATAAAAAGATACGAATAAAAGATCACATGATTACTCCTTCGGGACGTCCAAGCCACCATCTTGGGGACAAGCTTCGTGCGCCAAGGGACTTCCGGTGGCATTTGTAACACCCCCGAACCGTTTTAGGTATAGGTCAAACCACCGGCCAACAATCAAACAAGAACATGACCGATGGACTGACTGTCTACCAAGGACCAGGAGCGCTACATGACGGGTTAACAGGCGATCCAGCCAAGGTCACAAGAAGTGCAATTCATGACTAGGCCAGTCCGCCCACTAACACGTCCCGTCAGATTAGGGCCTAAGGCTTTTCAACCCGTACTCGAATCTGACGTTGTGTTAGCTCGGACAAGCTAATATCAGAAACAACAAGTCGTTTACACAAACATCGCTTTATTTATCTTATATATTATATGTTTCGCAACACACAACATAATATACAAGTAGTGGCATGCCAAGAGACCAAAAGTACATACTTATAGTCTGAAAACGTCTTAAGCAAAAAGATGCAAACTCTACACCAGCCGGCCTAGCTTCCCGCGACCTCTAAGGCTGACTCGATCTACTGGTCACCTGAAAACAACAACGAGTGAGAGGTGAGTAATCTAGTATTACTCAGTGAGTTACAATCCCCAACTAACAAATACAACCCCTCGCTATCCCACCCCAAACAATCTAAAGCGAGAGGTTCACCTTATGATAATTAAACACAATTCAATGGATAAGCAATATGAGAAAATACGTAGCAGGAAATATGATAGCAAGATAATTAATATTATGCTAAATACTGGCTAACCACCAGACTCAAACCCGATTTACTATATATATAACTAGCTAGGGCCCTGGTGACATCATGTTCCTCCTCACTATCGGCAATATCCTATCTTCCTACCACAGAGGCTAGAAGAAGGAACTTTCAACCGACCGCGGCCCACAGTCATTCGGGTCACCGCGTGACAGCCCACAGTCATTCGGGTCACTACCGGACGTTACACCGTCGTGTAACACTCAGCCTTAGGCCATGACCCCGTCTCTCTGAGTCTTCCCGATCCAGCGAATAAGGGGTTTCCTTGAACCCGCTGGGTACGAGGTCTGGAGGAACACTAAATCACCCCTAATATGCCTAACATTGTGGGTTACACAAATGCTATATGGCCAATATATGACTAATACAAAACCCGGTAAAATAACACAAGGTTCCTAGTATTAATCACCACTAACACAATCAAATGTATTCCAGAATCTAGCATAAAGAGTAATTCCAGAATACCTAACTAACCACAACTTAGCGATATTATCTAAGCATTCAGCGTTCTCTAACTAACCAATCAGCCTAACCATTAGCATGTTACTACTAAACTCAAGCAATAACTAAGCATGCTATCAACTCAACCAATCAAGATTAATTAACCTCTAATATTAACTAATCAAACCGTTACTAACTTAGACCCAGCCTCCTGCCATGATCTAACTTCAAGGAACGGGAACCTGCATGAAAACAAGTCAGCAATCAATTGATCATAACTCACAGTGCTTTGGTTGAACGTGGCCTTGACCCCAAATCCGACTTCCGTGATCCGAACCCTTTCTTTACCTTGTGAAGTATATCCACGTCTGGACTGACCTTCTTGACTGATCTTCACCTGAACAGAACCTTCCCTAGGCGCTGATCCAAAACTGGTGGAGTACTGACCTCGAAAACTCTCGAAAATGCTCGGAATCTCTTACTTTCTTTTTAGCTTTCTCTCTCACGTTTTTAAGTAGATTTGAAGTGGTCTGAATGTGTCTAAATGGAGTGGAGGTCGTGGGCTATATATAGGAGACAGCAGCCAATCAAAAACAAGTTGGTGGCGGCCCGTGTGTCGGCTCACAAGACTCCGGACGCATGCGCAGCGGCACCTCGTGCTCCACATGTCGACCAGCATGCTCCAGTCTCATGCAGGGCTCCACCACTCCTCCCAGATGTCAGGCTGCATGACTGAAGCTCATGCAAGTCTCCACAACAACTCCACATGGCGGTCCGCATGCTCCGGTCACATGTACGCCGGCACCTCGTGCTTCTGTGTGTCACTCCGCATGCTGCGATCGTTCGTGCTGCAACACCTCGTGCTTCCCTTGCCACATACCATGCTCGGCAGTCGACACCACGTCCTGAGCTCATATATTAAGCCACCTCGTGCTGCTCGGTCCGTTCGTCTAATTTCGGCCATTTCGACCAATTTTCGGCCCGTCTTTGGGTTTTGCCGTCATGCTTTGATCCCGTCCTGCTTGCTTCCCATCCTGCTTAATTCCCGTCCTGCTTCCGACTTATAATGTCTTCAGAATAATAATTTACTGATATGACGATTTTCCGAGAAAACTTCGTGGTTAAGAAACGTCGGGTTTCAAAAACGTCGAGCTTCTAAAACGTCGTGCTTCAAAAAATGATAAGCTTCCAAAATGTCCGTCTGGTTAATCTAAGACATTGTATAACATGGTAGACCAGCTTATTTTGACTCATGGTCCCCTCACGATCCATTCTTCGACCATCTCGAACTTCGAAATTTTCGATCAATCCTTATTTTCCGCGACTCGTCCACCAAGTTGATGCTCGACCAATCTTCTAGTTTCTTCTAACCATGTCAAGTTTTATATGACCAAAACTCAACATTCCTCATCAAACTTTGATCCCCAAAAGCTGGCTCCAAAATCCATTTATCGATTTTTTTTTTTTTTAAAGGGTTTCTACATTCTCCCCCTCTTAACAGAATTCGTCCTCGAATTCTAAGGTTCTGAGGGGCCTCCTTCCTCCATCACCACGTCCTCTCGGAAAAACTCTGGGTGATTGGCCTTAAATCTTTCTTCATCCTCCCAAGTGACATGAATCCTGTTTCGTTTTCCCCAGAATACTTGTACTTGAGCAATCTCACGATTCTTTAGCTTCCGAATACGCCTTTCTCCCAACCGGATTGGTCCTTCCGGATATGTAAGGTTTGTCCTTAACTCCTCGATCCTCTCGGGCTCAACAGCACTTGGATCCCGTATATGTTTCCGAAGCATGGAAACATGGAATACAGGATGAAGATGCATATCTTCTGGCAGATCCAGTCGATAAGCCACCTCACCAACCTTCCCGATGATCTTGTATGGACCAATGAACCTGACCGCAAGTTTCCCGACCTTGCCAAATCTGTACTTCCCTTTCTGTGCAGTAACCTTCAAATATACCCAATCTCCTATCTCAAAAGTTACCTTTCTTCTTGACTGGTCTGCGTACTTCTTTTGACGGTCCTGAGCCTTCTTCATGTTGGTTTGAATCATCTCCAGTTTGATCATGGTCTCCTGAACGATAGGCGATCCAAACATTCTTCTTTCTCCCACTTCCATCCAACACATAGGTGTTTTGCATGGCCTTCCGTACAGCGCTTCATAGGGTGACATTCCTATACTCGCATGGTGGCTGTTGTTATAAGAGAACTCAACCAACGGTAGGTGCTTCTCCCAATTCCCGGCCCAATCTAGAATACACATCCGAAGCATGTCCTCAATGGTCCGGATGGTCCTCTCCGTTTGGCCATCAGTTTCTGGGTGGAATGCCGTGCTTTTGAACAGTTTAGTTCCCAAGGCTTCTTGTAATGCTTCCCACAAAGATGATGTGAACCTAGGGTCACGATCTGAGACGATGTCTGAAGGTACACCATGTAACTTCACGATTTGGTTGATATACAGCTCGGCCAATACTTCAACTTTATCAGTGTCACGCATAGGCAACAAGTGTGTGACCTTGGTTAACCTATCCACAATTACCCAGATTGAGTTGTTTGATCTACCTGGAGCGGTGGGTAATCCGGTGATGAAATCCATGGAAATAGAGTCCCATTTCCATTGAGGTATCGGAAGACTCTGCAACAATCCTCCTGGAACTTGATGCTCAGCCTTAACTTGTTGACAAGTTGCACACTGAGCGACCCATCCTGCTACTGATCTCTTCATGCCCGGCCAATGGTAGTATCTTCTCACATCTCGATACATCTTCGAACTTCCAGGATGGATACTAAGTAAAGAATGGTGTGCAATCTTTAATATCTCATCTCTCAAACCTTGTCCTTTAGGTACTGTGATCCTTCCATTAATTAGCAAGGTTCCATCCTCAGCTAAGTAGTATCCAGCATTATTTGGCCCGACTTGTCCTCTGAGTTCTTCAACGATCTTTTGTAGTTTCTCATCTTTAAGTTGTTCCTCTCGAATTCTCTGAATCAAACTAGCCTGGTTCACTGCTTGAAGTCCCAATGGCTCGCTTGTTTGCCCTTCCAAAACAACCAACTTCACTTGTTTAAACTCCTGGTTCAACAGCTCCACTTCTTTCTCTAAATCTGCGTCCAACTTCCTTCGGCTTAAAGCATCCGCAACAACATTCGCTTTTCCAGGATGGTAGCGAATCTTTATGTCATAGTCAGCCACGAACTCCATCCACCTACGCTGACGCAGGTTGAGGTCTGGTTGGGTGAAGAGGTATTTAAGACTTTGATGGTCCGTATATACCTCTACTTCTTCTCCGTACAAGTAAGATCTCCAGATTCGCAAGGCGAACACCACGGCCGCTAACTCCAAGTCATGTGTACTGTAGTTATCTTCATGCTTCCGTAGTTGTCGTGAAGCATATGCAATAACTCGCCCATCTTGCATTAGTACACAACCTAGCCCAACTCGTGAAGCATCCGTGTACACCGTGTAAGGTTTACCTTGCTCAGGCAAAGCTAACACAGGTGAAGTTGTAAGAGCTTCCTTCAATTTCTTGAATGCCTTCTCGGTTTCTTCCACCCATATGAAAGGAACTCCTTTACCAGTAAGTTTAGTTAAAGGCTTTGCAATGGAGGAAAAGTCCTTAACAAACTTACGATAATAGCCCGCAAGACCGAGAAAACTCCTCACTTCTGTCACAGTGGTAGGTCGAGGCCATTCCCATATTGCTTGGACCTTTTCTGGATCAGCAGCCACGCCCTCTCCTGATACTATGTGACCTAGAAATCCTATCTCTCTCTTCCAAAACGAACATTTGCTGAACTTCGCAAATAGCTTCTGATTTCGTAACCTTTCCATAACCAGTCTCAGATGTTCTTTGTGCTCCTCTTTACTTCTCGAATACACCAGGATGTCATCAATGAAAATGATCACGAACTTATCGAGGTAGTCATGAAAAACTTTATTCATCAACCGCATGAAAGCTGCTGGGGCGTTTGTGAGTCCAAAGGGCATAACCACGAACTCATACTGCCCATACCTCGTCCGAAATGCTGTCTTCATAATATCTGACTTGGCAATAGGAATTTGGTGATATCATGATGCCAAATCAATCTTCGAAAACCAATTAGCTCCTTTGAGTTGGTCCAACAGCTCGTCTATCCTCGGGAGAGGATACTTGTCTTTTATGGTGATGTTGTTGATACCGCGATAATCGATACACAACCTCATACTTCCGTCTTTCTTCTTCACAAATAGCACAGGAGCTCCCCAAGGTGATGAGCTTGGTCGGATGAATCCCTTTTCCAATAAATCTTCTAACTGTTTCTTTAGCTCAGCCAACTCTGCAGGTGCCATCCGATACGGTGCCTTAGCTATAGGTCTTGCTTCAGGCTCCAAAGTAATAGTAAATGGATTACTCCGAGGTGGAGGTAATTCCTTTAGTGGCGCAAATATATCCCCAAACTCCTGGACCACTTCTATATCTTCGACCTTAGCTTCATCATTAGTGGCTCCTCCACTAACCGATAAAGTCACCAAATACACTTCTCCGTCTTGAAGCAAATCTTGTACTCGGGTTGCTGCTACCAGTGACACGGTCATACTAGGACTGATTCCATAGTATATCATCTCTGGTCGTTTACCTCTGCCAAACAATAATCTTCCCTTTCCACAGTCAATCTGAACTCCATAGCTTGACAACCAATTCATTCCAAGGATTACCTCGTACCCTTCCAAAGGTACGACCAACAAATCTGCCACAAATTCTTTCCCTTGAATGACCAATGGAACATTCTTGATACACTGATTTGCTTGAAGGGTTCGGTCTGCAGGGGTCAAGACTGCCACGTTTACCCTGTCAACCACAAAATAATCCCAAAACTGGGCAGCTACTTCAGGGGTCACAAAGCTATGTGTTGCCCCCGAGTCGAACAATACATGTGTGGGTTTACCAGCAACATGTAAGGTTCCTGCCACAGTAACTCAATCAACAATATCTCAATCAACAATCAAAAAATCAGATAACCATCAATCATAATCAAAATATTTCTAAACGCGCAACCTAGCGATCAAGCAATCTATACCTAGCCAGGGTACTAACTAAATTCCAATAATTAAATTCCATGCAATAAAAAGAGGAGGTTAAGCACCCACAATACCTGTGATGGGACCGCTGGACGGTCCTGCATTGTTTGGGTTTTCTACACCTAAGGCATAAACTCTACCTCCTAGGTTTTGCTTCTTTGGTGCTGGCTCAATTGCTGGACGGCTAGGAGGAGCTCGGATCGCGAGAGGGGTCGCAGGGATTGGCTTGTTTGGACACGATGAAGAATAATGGCCTTTCTTGCCGCAGGAGAAACAAGTGATATCTTCCATTCTTAACTGTGGATAACCTTGCTGGTTACTCCGCTGGTTGTTGGGACAGAACCTTGAAATATGTCCCGGTCGACCACATATGTAACATACCCTATTGTTACTCTGATAATTGGTTTGGCTTCCAAATCCTCGCCCTTTACCTTTGTTAAACCTTGGACCCTTGTTGTAATTCGGCCTTTCTCCTTGGTTGAACTTGGTGTGTCCACCAGAATGTGGTATGGTCTTCCTCTCAGCTTCTAATACCGTCTCAACATTAACAGCTTTTTCCACCAGATCAGATAAGCTGCTAAAGTTACTTCCAGCTAACCGACTTCCAAGCTCTGGCTTTAGTCCGTACATAAAGTTACGGATCATAGTTGCTTCATCTTCGCGCCCATCAAAGACATGTCGCCTTAATCTTGTGAACTCAGACTCATAGCTCCTTACTGACCTATCTCCTTGAACTAGGTTCATGAACTGACGCTCCAACCGATGCTTTGCTTCTGGAGGAAAGTACTTCCTCTCAAACTCTCTCTTGAAAGATGGCCACGATGTGATAGTATGTCCACGCTGCCTGTCTATGCTGTCCCACCATCCTGTTGCATCACCTTCCAAATAGTACACAGCAATCTTCTTCTTATATTCCTCCGGACACTCCATAGCTTCAAAGTTCTTTTCCATCATGGTAATCCACTTGTCGGCTTCAATAGGATCTGATCCTCCCTTGAACTTATAGGATCCAATGTTCTTCATGGTAGATAACAACTGGGAAACTTCAGGGGTATGAGTACGCCTGCCTTGGTTGCTAAGTGCTTGGGTCATCACGTCATGCAAAAGCTTCAAGGTGTTTTCGGTTCCTTGATCTTGTGGTCTTTCTGTGGCATGGTTCTGCTCTGGCCTTGGGTTTGATTGAACAGATTGGCCATGTTGTGGTCTCGCATCCCGGTTATGACTTGGGCTAATACTCGACCAACTGTCTTCACGGTTAACTCTGGTCCTGTTAGCATACACAGGAAAAGATCTGGTCCTCTGCGGAGGGCTCCTATCATAACCAAACATCTCACTAACTCCATTTTCATTATCCGGATCTGATCTGTAGCCCAATCCTCTTCCTGTCGAATCCCTACCCTCTCTCCATATCCGGTCTCGTCCATCATTACCTGTCCCGCGATTAGCCATCTGCACACAATTAAAAGGGTAAGTCCTATTCCTATTAAACTTAATACAGGAAGCGGCTGGTTTCCTAAAGCATCTTTTTGCGACTCCTTTGACTCGATAAAACATTGAAAAGCACTTGTGTCGCGCATGGACGAAACCATGCTCTGATACCACCTCTGTAACACCCCCGAACCGTTTTAGGTATAGGTCGAACCACCGGCCAACAATCAAACAAGAACATGACCGATGGACTGACTGTCTACCAAGGACCAGGAGCGCTACATGACGGGTTAACAGGCGATCCAGCCAAGGTCACAAGAAGTGCAATTCATGACTAGGCCAGTCCGCCCACTAACACGTCCCGTCAGATTAGGGCCTAAGGCTTTTCAACCCGTACTCGAATCTGACGTTGTGTTAGCTCGGACAAGCTAATATCAGAAACAACAAGTCGTTTACACAAACATCGCTTTATTTATCTTATATATTATATGTTTCGCAACACACAACATAATATACAAGTAGTGGCATGCCAAGAGACCAAAAGTACATACTTATAGTCTGAAAACGTCTTAAGCAAAAAGATGCAAACTCTACACCAGCCGGCCTAGCTTCCCGCGACCTCTAAGGCTGGCTCGATCTACTGGTCACCTGAAAACAACAACGAATGAGAGGTGAGTAATCTAGTATTACTCAGTGAGTTACAATCCCCAACTAACAAATACAACCCCTCGCTATCCCACCCCAAACAATCTAAAGCGAGAGGTTCACCTTATGATAATTAAACACAATTCAATGGATAAGCAATATGAGAAAATACGCAGCAGGAAATATGATAGCAAGATAATTAATATTATGCTAAATACTGGCTAACCACCAGACTCAAACCCGATTTACTATATATATAACTAGCTAGGGCCCTGGTGACATCATGTTCCTCCTCACTATCGGCAATATCCTATCTTCCTACCACAGAGGCTAGAAGAAGGAACTTTCAACCGACCGCGGCCCACAGTCATTCGGGTCACCGCGTGACAGCCCACAGTCATTCGGGTCACTACCGGACGTTACACCGTCGTGTAACACTCAGCCTTAGGCCATGACCCCGTCTCTCTGAGTCTTCCCGATCCAGCGAATAAGGGGTTTCCTTGAACCCGCTGGGTACGAGGTCTGGAGGAACACTAAATCACCCCTAATATGCCTAACATTGTGGGTTACACAAATGCTATATGGCCAATATATGACTAATACAAAACCCGGTAAAATAACACAAGGTTCCTAGTATTAATCACCACTAACACAATCAAATGTATTCCAGAATCTAGCATAAAGAGTAATTCCAGAATACCTAACTAACCACAACTTAGCGATATTATCTAAGCATTCAGCGTTCTCTAACTAACCAATCAACCTAACCATTAGCATGTTACTACTAAACTCAAGCAATAACTAAGCATGCTATCAACTCAACCAATCAAGATTAATTAACCTCTAATATTAACTAATCAAACCGTTACTAAATTAGACCCAGCCTCCTGCCATGATCTAACTTCAAGTAACGGGAACCTGCATGAAAACAAGTCAGCAATCAATTGATCATAACTCACAGTGCTTTGGTTGAACGTGGCCTTGACCCCAAATCCGACTTCCGTGATCCGAACCCTTTCTTTACCTTGTGAAGTATATCCACGTCTGGACTGACCTTCTTGACTGATCTTCACCTGAACAGAACCTTCCCTAGGCGCTGATCCAAAACTGGTGGAGTACTGACCTCGAAAACTCTCGAAAATGCTCGGAATCTCTTACTTTCTTTTTAGCTTTCTCTCTCACGTTTTTAAGTAGATTTGAAGTGGTCTGAATGTGTCTAAATGGAGTGGAGGTCGTGGGATATATATAGGAGACAGCAGCCAATCAAAAACAAGTTGGTGGCGGCCCGTGTGTCGGCTCACAAGACTCCGGACGCATGCGCAGCGGCACCTCGTGCTCCACAAGTCGACCAGCATGCTCCAGTCTCATGCAGGGCTCCACCACTCCTCCCAGATGTCAGGCTGCATGACTGAAGCTCATGCAAGTCTCCACAACAACTCCACATGGCGGTCTGCATGCTCCGGTCACATGTACGCCGGCACTTCGTGCTTCTGTTTGTCACTCCGCATGCTGCGATCGTTCGTGCTGCAACACCTCGTGCTTCCCTTGCCACATACCATGCTCGGCAGTCGACACCACGTCCTGAGCTCATATATTAAGCCACCTCGTGCTGCTCGGTCCGTTCGTCTAATTTCGGCCATTTCGACCAATTTTCGGCCCGTCTTTGGGTTTTGCCGTCATGCTTTGATCCCGTCCTGCTTGCTTCCCATCCTGCTTAATTCCCGTCCTGCTTCCGACTTAATGTCTTCAGAATAATAATTTACTGATATGACGATTTTCCGAGAAAACTTCGTGGTTAAGAAACGTCGGGTTTCAAAAACGTCGAGCTTCTAAAACGTCATGCTTCAAAAAATGATAAGCTTCCAAAATGTCCGTCTGGTTAATCTAAGACATTGTATAACATGGTAGACCAGCTTATTTTGACTCATGGTCCCCTCACGATCCATTCTTCGACCATCTCGAACTTCGAAATTTTCGATCAATCCTTATTTTCCGCGACTCGTCCACCAAGTTGATGCTCGACCAATCTTCTAGTTTCTTCTAACCATGTCAAGTTTTATATGACCAAAACTCAACATTCCTCATCAAACTTTGATCCCCAAAAGCTGGCTCCAAAATCCATTTATCGATTTTTTTTTTAAAGGGTTTCTACAGCATTGGTCGACACTACTGGCGGATCCCCTTCGCGACCTTCCGATTGACCGTCCAAAACAACCTCATTTGGTCTAGCCTTGTCACTATCCAGCTCAACGGACCCCTCGGTCTCTGAAGATCCGTCATCTTCGGAAGCACCCGAGATATCGACCTGACCCGGATCTTCATCTACACCCCGACGATCTTTATCTCCACCATCCGACTGGTTCCCAATGCTACTCCCGGACCGGGCACCGAGAGAACGACTCGGAGTCCAAAGGTTAACAGTAGTCACGGGGTCGATGACGTGCTAGTTCGACCCATGTTTGTTCCAGGAGACCCTGTTGAGATAGTCGGCTTCCAGCTTAACCAGAAGATCCTTATCGATGTAAGACGAGCTCAGGTTCAAGGGAGTCAGAGAAAGGTTGCTCTCAGGAATCGCTCCGACGTCGAGTCTCTCGGCCTCAGCTTTCCACTTACTCTCTTCCGAGCGGAAGAAGTCAATTCTCTCCTGAGGAACAGCATCATCCATCCTTTGCATCATCTCCAAGCAACTTCTCGTCCCGAACGCTTGACCTCAACAACACCATGCGTCGTCATACCCGTTGAAACGGATCTCTCGATCACAGATGCGACCAAAGCGAGCACTAGCCTTGGCGACCATGGCTGTGTGAACCCTCGCTCTTTCGCGAGTGACTTCATAGATACGAGAGTTTCTGAAGCAAGCAATCTCCTTCTCATGATGTTCCACGAGCTCCGACCTCTCCCACTCGAGACGGGCTCTCTCCTTCTCTAGCTTGGCGACCGCATCCTGAGCAACCTTCAATTTGTTCGAGGCCTCTTCAGCCATCATCGCCGCAGTCTCAGCTCTGTTGACCGCCTCATCCCTTTCACTATTCACCTGCACCAGCGAATGCTCCAGAGCGATGGTGCGCTTCCGTTCAACCTTGGTTTTCTTCTGGGCCTTACCCAAACTGGAGTGTACGCTCTTAACCTCGGAGTCATATTTCTCCACCAAAAAATTCATGCTGCCCTCCGCCTGCCAAATAAAGGGTCACTAAGAAGTACGAAAATCGACAAAGGATAAAACCAAATAACGAAGCGACGATCGAAATAATATACCATCTTCAAACTATGAGCTGCGTCGATGTAGGCATCACGAAAGAACAGATGATCCACGGGAGGAAGTTCCTTAGGGCCTCCTTTAATCTGACGAGCGAGCTCAGCACATTTGAGACCATTGTTAACAAGTGGTGAGCTGCCCTTGTAAGAAAACCTCACCCTGTCTGAGAAAGGCGTCTCAATCACCCGAGCAATCGCTCTCTCAGTCTAGGTCCACGTGATCTCCGCACCTTTACGTCGATCTTCGCGTTGATCGATGGTTCCATCAGTAGAAGGCAGCTCAGCTCTCGGATCAACGAGCAGCACCTCAGATTCAACCCGACATCAGGAATCTTGGTTTCTGAATCAATACGTGGCAAGCCGGACTCAAGAGCAGAATCCTTCCTTTTCTTGTCCTTCTTCCTCCTCTTGAGAACCTCGCGGGCTGCGCCCTTTTCGGCGGTTGGCTTGATGGAAACAGAAGCCAATCGCGTTGCTGAATCAGAACCAATCCCGGTATTGGTGATATCTGGATGAGTTTGCCCTTCTCCCAACTCATTTCTGGGCTGTGACACTCCTCCAGTCCCCGAATCCGAACGAGCCTCAACGGATGTTCTCCTCCTCTTGTTTCTAGTGGCAACTTCCAAAGTAGCTCCACCCGAGGCTTGGGATCCGCCGAGCTGCTCGCTAGAAACATTCGAGCTAACTCTCTTCTTGCCTCCACCAACAGGAGCAATCTGGTCGCGATTTGGCTCAGTTCCATCCAGACCAAACCCGTCGATCATACCCATGAGCCCCCTTGGGTTAGAAGACTCAATGACAGCAGAAAGATCAACCATCTCCTTCATTTTCCTTGATCTATTGATTGCTCGTTGCTCTGCCGGGGTAAAAAGATTCTATCTTTTCTTTCCTGACTTGACTTGATACTGGAATTCCGACTCCCAGTCACCTGCCCACAAAATAATTTAGACAAGATATTGCATCAAAACAGGAACAAAAGACCAAGTACGATTTGCCCTACCTCGATTAATATGATCTATCGCACGTTGTATCCTCTCCTCGCTGATGTTTGGCCACTTGCGGTGACCTAGCTCGACCAAAGCTCGGGCGTTAGCGAGGAACGATGGTGGGACAGAGGCGTCGGTTAAATAAAAGTTGGGGTGTGTAACTGCACACAAAAGAAAAGGGAAAAACAAGCGAGATGGTTAGATTAGACACATAATAGTATTGGTTAAGGCGAGCTGACTACCCGCGTCACTGTTCCAACAAGTCCTAAATTCTTTTCCAGGCGGATCTACGAAGGCAGACCGATCCGACTTAACAAAGAAGTAATAGTGTTGCCAATTCTCGGTCTTTATCAGGTGGCCAGTGATAACGTTGTAGTTCTTCCTCATCCTCACCGACCAGAGACCATTGCTCAGACGAGATACCGTCGTCAGTTGCTCGAATGCATAGACGCACAAGGATATTCCGATTTCAGCTGTCATCACCATCAATGCAACCATAGGGCGATATGCCCCGTTCGCCATCTGACTCAACGCGAGCTCCCGACGCGAGACGTACGATGTCACTAACCGAGGTATCGGGAACCATAGTTTAGTGTCGCCCTCAAAATAAGACTGGTAAACACACTGGTACCCGATTGGAGGTGACCAAGGACGTTGATCTACAGAAGGTGTGAGATAAGTCACGCCGACGACATTGCAGGCTACGAGCAGAGTCTCCACCGTCTTAACAGTCGCCCATGTTTTCTGTACATTCTCCCATGATTGCCCCTCCACGACGGCAGGACGAAGCAACTCCTCGGGAACCGCTGATTGTCGGTCAAAGACCCCCATACCAGCGTAGGTGGTTGGCACCAGCAGGAGACTATCTTCCTCCACCGACCTGGTGTTAGCTCGTCTAGACTGGGCAGTTTGAGAATGACCTCGACTCGCGTGCCCATACCTACGAGGTGGCGACCTAGACCGCAGCACTCTAGGATCATTCATCATTTTTGCTGCTGCGTTCTCGTCATCATCGCCTCTAAATTGTCTCACCGCGTCCACGACTAAGAGCCTTTCCGATAGATCGAGTCCGGCGGTATCCATCAACGAATCCCCACTATATCAAAATCATCTAATAGTTCGCACGTCGTCTCATCCCTCGCTGGACTGGGCGACGTCACGATGCGCTTCTCCTTTTCCTCACGGGACAGTTTCCGCCTCGGACGCATGATATTTACCAATGCTACATATTTTACAAATATAGAGAGAGAAAGCAGAGAGAAGAGAGAGAGAAAGAATACCTGCAGTGGCAAAGAAATTAAGAGAATGAGGAAGGAAGGAATATATATAGCGGGGGGACGGGCGCGACTCCCAAAAATCATTATTAGGTCTATTAAAGCCTAGATGGGCCCTAATTTAACTCGCGTCCGTTCATCTTCCAGCCTAGATGGGCCCTTAATCTCAGGAGCCGCCCACCTCTACACGACCGTTCGAATTCTCGTCATTCCCTAGAACGACGAGCTAGCGGCATAGTAACATCGTAAACATAGCAAGATCCGAGCAAGGAGCTAACGACTAAGCTAAAAGGCTAGAATGCACCGTTCCATGGACCCAACGAACGAAATTCGCGCCGACTTGCTGCTTTAGTCACCACGAACTGGGGGGACTTACTGTAGGTGGTGGATTTCATCCCTTCATAGGGCCCATGACACAGTACACCAAGCCCGTTTACAGGCAAACTCGGATGGGCTTGGGTCGGTTCAGTAAAGGAGGTAATTCGGCTGAAGTTGAACAAAGCTGAGGCGAATCAATACGACGTCGGGTCGGACGGAATGTGACTGATAGAGAACACTTGGCGAGTGTCACGAGCCGGGTCATCCGTAGGGCCCATTACGAAAGGCCCAACCAAACTCGACCAAACTAGGTTAAATAATGGGAGGTCTATAAAAGGAGCAAGAAAAAGGAGGAAGAGGGGAGAGAGCTAGTGTTCTTATCTACCTATTCACTCTGACATACAGATTTCAAGAGGAGATCCCAAGCGACGTTTTATTCTTTCTTTCTTTACTTTCCCGACTTGTAACCGATCTTTTACTCATCAATAAAATGAACGCCTTCGTTTGACCCTCCGACGAGTCCTCGTCTCTCTTATTTAGATCTGACAAACTCGGTTCAAACACTCTTTTAATTTGTTTCTAAACAATATACTATATTAAGTTACCAACATCTTTAGGACAATAAAAATGTTCGTACCTTGGTCTCTGCTTTCTCCTCTTCCTCCACGGAGTTTCCTATTATTCCTCTTCCGAGGCCAAAGCCACTATCTGTTCTTCCGTAATTAAAATATTCATTCACGGCATTTGCTGCCCCGTATTCGTGCAGCTCCTGTCCCTAAACAGCAAATTACAGCCTCAAGCTCTCTCAATGCAACAATTGTTGTTTTATCTAAAGAGTTACCCGATCATACAGATGTCCTCTATTTATAAATTATGGATCTTGAAATTGCCGTCTTAGACTACTCATAGCTTTTCAACCGCCATGGTTGTTACTGGCAGCCACCACTTAGGAGTCCAAGTTCTGAAAGAGATCAACATACACTTATCAAATGATCAAAATTTGATAGATTTATGTAGAACATGTTTAACTTAGCTCGAGTTAGTCACCAACCCCTTCAAATTTCTGAAAATCAATCATGTCTACAATTGGAAAACATATTTTTAAAATGACACCTAATTATCAAAGTAGTCGTTAGGTTTCTTTGGTTATCAACGATTCTAGAGTTTGTTTTAAATATCTTCGTAAGTTGGTAATTTGTGAAATAGTCAATTGTTTATATATATGAAATTTTAAATGACCTGCATACAAATGATTAAAATTTGGAGAAGCGTCTAACATTAAATTAACCATTGTGACAGTATATACGAAATATGGACAATGAATATCACTTCATCCAGTACCGGCCCTGAGCGTTGGAGTGCCTAAAGCAAAATAAGAAAATAATGGCCTTTTGAATAAAAATTTTTTTTTGCATTTTTAGAATTTTCTAATATATAAACTACAAAATATAAATTAATACTTATGAAAATTAATTATAGTATTTTCTTACTTTCATCACGTATTTGAATCACTAAACACGTTATCAAAAAACAAAAAAAAAAGGAACCAAATGTTTCTTTGTTAAAGATTAAAAAGGAACATAAATTACAAAGTAATGCATAAACAAAACAACAAAATAGTTTTCTATGATATTAAATCAGCTTTTACTTGTATAGTTTTATTGAATATTTCAACAATATAAATAGGTAAAGGTTTCAAAAAGCAATAAAATGTAATTTATTATTATAATTTTTTTTCAAAAATCCGAAACCATTCAAAAAAATGAAGGAATAGAGAAAAAGAGTGAAGAAATAGAGAAAAAGAAGAATATGTGCATGAAAGGAAGTCAAACTGCTAAATATCAAACAGTGAAAGTTGTTCGATTCTGCATATAATTTATTAAAAAGAAGAAAATATGAGATTTGGTTATTCCTGGCTAACGTGAATACTTTCACATCAATGGTATTCTGAGATAATGTAATTTCGTCTCTCTCTTTGATGCTACACATACGCATATCAAACGTAACCTACCCCATGGGAAAGCAAAAAAGCCTCTAGATTTTCAACTGACTAGGTGTTTTCTTTAATAATCGTCATTCTCATATTTATGACCAGGAGAATAGAGAAAACAATTGCAAGACATGAAAAATTAATCCGGATAACCTTGTCTCTAACTATCTTTTTACGCAACATTTTAACGGCTGCTGAAACCAGAACAACATCAACTTTCCCTAACCAATCAGGCTAATATAGTTTCTCGGTGATGTTTTTCTTCATCTCCATCTTTGATTTCTTGGGGAATTTACAACAAGGGAGCTCAATAATAATTGCAAACTCGCGTAGTGAAAACCTAATCGACTTTCCATCAAACCGGAACTAAACTTCATGTTTTCATTGACTTCCAACTGTCTCGGCAATAAATACCTATAAAACCTCCCTAAGACGATCGATATTTTAGAAATCTCGACGAGTCAAGTTTACCAAAAGACGACTTGTGAATTATTTTGATCTTGTCTTCGCCAAGAGCATTGAGGATTGAGTTAATAGCCCTCAAGGATTGATAAGTCAGAACTCGAACACCCATCGGTTCTTCTCCTAGAGCGAACATCATGTCGAGAATTTCTTGCACCTCTTCCCCATCAAGTGGTTCAGGTGAGTCTACAAGGCGATCAGAAACAATTATCAGAATCAAGAACAAAATTTGAACACGGGAAGATGAAAAGAAAGTAATTCTGAGGATCGATACATTTTTCAATTTCTTTTCAAAAAAATTATTTGAAATACCAAAAAAAAAATTGAAACTATTTTTAAAAAATGTTATTTTAAATTTTAAGAATTTATTTATTTTCACAAATCCTAAACCCCCACCTACCCCAAAACCCCACCCCTCAAATCAAAACTCTAATCATATAGATTAGTTGACCCTAAGGGTATAAAATCACCTCCAACCCAACACTAAAAGTCTATTTTGGTGTGATTTTAACACAAAAATCTTCTCCAGTCCAACACTAAGAACCACACCACTTTAGAGCAACACTATAATTTCACACCAAATTTGGTGTAATACTATTCACCCTACTAAAATACTATTCACTTATTTTATTAATAAATATATAATTAAATAAATGACAAATAAGAAAATAAATACATATAATATTATAAAATAGTTTTTAGTGTGAACTTTGGTTTAGTGGTTGAGAAGAATTCTTTTGGTGCTGAAACAACACAAAGACAGTGTGGGTTTGACACTAAAATAGTGTTATGTGTTGGAGATGCTCTAAGTTTTTTTTACCTATTTAATTAAGCATTTTGGTTATTTTGACTTTTTGTGTTATATTTATGATAAAAATTTAGTGTCATTTTTGATAATCTTTCATATTTTTACCTCTTTAATGAATTTGTTTTTCATTCACTGTATGTTTTTATGGTTATAATAAATTTAGGTATTTTGAAATAATTTTATATAATTTGTTGCTTTACCTTATCTAGTGTAAATTCTACAAAAATACTAACTTTTATTTCTAATTTCTCGAAAATAAATTTATAATTTTTGGTAATGGTTATTGATGACAATTTGAAAAACACCATAGCATTGTTATAATTGGGACTGACATTTTATCTGTTATTTTTTATTTGATTTTTTATTTATTTTTATGCGATCCAAAAAATTTGGATATTCGTTAAATATTCGAAGCAAAGCAAATATTAGAAACTAACATCCTTTAAAAACGAAGCATATCAAAATACTAAAATTTCTTAGAGCTGGATATTCGTTCTGCTCCGACTTTTGAAATTTTAAATATAAAATTTATATAATTATTATTTTAACAAGTAATTCTATTAATTTTATTTAAAATAATTACTTATAAAAGTGTTAAATTAAGAAAATAATATAAAATCTTTATAAAAACTAAAACTTTCCTAAAATTTTATGTTTTATAAAAACATTTAACTAATTTTAAAAAATTATTGAAGATATAGTTTCACTAATCTTTACTTTTTATTTTATACTATGTAAAATATATTTTTAAAGTTTATGTAGTTTGTTATATAGAATAAAGTGAATAAGACATCTGTTACTATTTGTAAATTTTTTGGATATCCAAAATTTTTCTAAACAGATCAGAAAATTAGATATTTGTAATGTATGAAACAAATCACTGAAAATTATTATTCCATCGGTGCCCCACCTCCTGGCTATAATTTTGTCATATTATGATAGTCCACATGACTTTTTTTTTTTTTGTCGGCAGATAGTCCACATGACTTATTAAATGTAGTCAGAAACAAAAGTGGACTTTTTTTCAGATTCCAACAGAAAAAATAACAAATACCAACAAATAATGATAGAGAAGTCAAATAACAACACTATTATAAAGTGCAGTTAAGGAGTGAGTAAAAGCATTACAAATCTATTGGTAGAGAAGAAGGCTGATGAAAGATGGATGAGGATGACTAAAACACTGCCTCTTCTTCTCTCTCTCTTTGTTTCTTCTTCACGTCAAGTCAAAATCGATCCAATTTCTGCGAATCATCATCGTCTATCTTTACATGTCGGCGCAGCTTATATAACAAAGCGCGTTTCGTATAGCAGTTGAGATCAGAGATTCAGAATCACTAGAGGTACTCTCGATTCTCCTCATAATGCGTTGATTTTGATCAGTTAGTTTCCGGAGACTTCTAGGGTTTCTCGCGATCATGTTTATAGTAATTCAGAAACTAATTTCCCGCTGTTGATTCTGGTGCAACTATTTGCATGTGTGGAATCTTCTCTACAAAGTTCCCTATTTTTTAAAGTCATGTATGAGAATCTGATTGATACAATAACGATTCCGAATCTAATTTAATTTAATTCATTGTAAATTATATTTTACTTTGATTTTGGATTGATTATTCTTTTATATTTGATCAAAGCTTCATTGTTGTCTTGATATTGAAGAAAGAAGTTCAATTAGTTTCTTCTCTCTTTCTCGTGGGTCTGGAAGAATGGCTACAAATACTTCAGCTTGTCCAGCTCTCATGAAAGCAGCCTCTAATGGAATTTTCCAAGGAGATAACCCTATAGACTTCGCTTTACCTCTTGCCATTCTTCAGATTGTTATCGTTATCCTTCTCACTCGTCTTCTTGCTTATCTTTTAAGACCCCTCAGACAACCTCGTGTCATTGCAGAAGTCATTGTAAGTTTTCCTTTGACATTTGTCGATTCTGTAGGATTCCTTGAATCTTTTGGTGAATTATTGATTAATGGTTAATCTGCAGGGTGGGATTATGCTTGGACCGTCTCTTCTTGGACGCTCCAAGGGTTTTCTGGACGCTGTGTTCCCGAAGAATAGCCTGACTGTTCTAGAAACTCTGGCTAATCTTGGTCTTCTCTTCTTCCTTTTCCTCGCCGGTTTAGAGATTGATACCAAATCTCTTCGTCACACTGGTAAAAAGGCTTTAGGGATTGCCCTGGCAGGAATCTCTCTCCCGTTTGCTCTTGGCATTGGTTCTTCATTTGTTCTCAGAGCGACAATCTCCAAAGGAGTAGACAGTGTGGCCTTTCTCATCTTCATGGGTGTGGCTCTCTCCATCACTGCCTTCCCTGTCTTGGCTCGTATCTTGGCTGAGCTTAAGCTTCTAACCACTGAAGTAGGAAGACTCGCCATGTCAGCAGCTGCGGTTAACGACGTGACAGCTTGGATTCTTCTTGCTCTAGCCATTGCTCTCTCCGGATCAGATACCTCCCCTTTAGTCTCTCTTTGGGTTTTCCTTGCTGGTTGCGCTTTTGTTGCCGTTGCTGCTTGCATCATTCCTCCAGTCTTTAGGTGGATTGCAAGGAGGTGCCATGAGGGTGAACCCATCGAAGAAACCTACATCTGTGCCACTTTAACTGTAGTTCTTGTTTGTGGATTCATAACTGATGCTATTGGAATCCACTCCATGTTTGGTGCTTTTGTGGTGGGTGTTTTGATCCCTAAAGAAGGACCTTTTGCTGGTGCACTCATTGAGAAGGTGGAAGATCTTGTCTCTGGTCTCTTCTTGCCGCTTTACTTTGTGGCGAGTGGCTTGAAAACTAATGTGGCCACGATTCAAGGAGCTCAGTCTTGGGGTCTTCTGGTTTTAGTCACCTTCACGGCTTGTTTCGGTAAGATTGTTGGCACTCTAGGTGTTTCCCTCGCCTTCAAGATACCCATGCGAGAAGCTGTAGCTTTAGGGTTCCTCATGAACACTAAAGGATTGGTCGAACTCATCGTCCTCAACATTGGGAAAGATCGAAAGGTACAAACATTGTTCAACCCTTAACACACATTTTCATCACAAAAGTTATAAAGATAATAGTAACTTTTCTCTGTTTTGGTTTCCTTCTCAGGTTCTCAATGATCAGACATTTGCCATAATGGTTCTAATGGCTCTCTTCACAACCTTCATCACCACACCAGTCGTGATGGCTGTGTACAAACCGGCGAGAAGAGCCAAGAAAGAAGGAGAGTACAAACACAGGACGGTGGAACGAGACAACGGAAACACACAGCTTCGAATCCTCACATGTTTCCATGGAGCAGGAAGCATCCCTTCAATGATAAACCTCCTCGAAGCCTCAAGAGGTATAGAGAAAGGCGAAGGACTATGCGTTTACGCTCTTCACCTGAGAGAACTATCAGAGAGATCGTCAGCTATTCTAATGGTTCACAAAGTCCGCAAAAACGGAGTGCCTTTCTGGAACAGAAGAGGGAACAACGCAGATCAAGTGGTCGTTGCTTTCCAAGCTTTTCAGCAACTAAGCAGAGTCAACGTCCGACCAATGACAGCGATCTCCTCAATGTCTGATATACACGAAGATATCTGCACGACAGCAGCTAGAAAAAGAGCATCGATTGTGATTCTACCATTCCACAAACATCAACAGCTCGATGGCTCGTTAGAGACGACACGTGGAGATTACAGGTGGGTTAACCGGAGGGTTTTGGCAGATGCTCCTTGCTCCGTTGGGATATTCGTTGACCGTGGACTCGGTGGTTCGAGTCAAGTCTCGGCTCAAGACGTTTCTTATTCCGTCGTGGTGTTGTTCTTCGGTGGACGTGACGACCGTGAAGCTTTGGCGTATGGATTACGCATGGCGGAGCATCCCGGAATATCCTTGACGGTATTCCGATTTGTGGTGTCGCCGGAGAGAGGCGGGGAGAATACACGTGTCGATGTGGATAACAACAACGAGAATGGGAAAATCCTAAAGTCGGATGAGGAGGTTATGTCTGAAGTCAGGAAGAGATCTTCGGTGGATGAATCGATTAAGTTCGTGGAGAAACGAGTGGAAAACGCCGCCGTGGATGTTAGATCGGCGATTGAGGAAATGCGGCGGAGTAATCTGTTCTTGGTGGGTAGAATGCCAGGTGGAGAAATCGCATTGGCGATCAGGGAAAACAGTGAATGCCCAGAGCTTGGACCAGTCGGAAGTTTGTTGATATCGCCGGAATCTTCGACGAGAGCATCGGTTCTGGTCGTTCATCAGTATAATGGTGCCGGAACAGCTCCGGATTTGGCTTTAGCTGGGACGGATTTTGACTCTGAGTAGATAAGTTTAGCGGTTCGGTCTGGTTTGGTTATGTTTACGAATAGATAATGAACTATTGGTGATGAGTACGGTTTAATCATATGATTTTAACTGTTCTCACGGTTTCTTCAGTTAATAGATTGAGTTTGCCTTTGCTTCTAAAGTAGATGGTGAAATTTGTTGTTGGTTTTGAAAAAAAAATCTTATACATAATTACGTATGTGTAAGAGAGTCAAAAGTAAAAATCAGGGTTTTGAAAATCAGAGTCACCCGGTTGGTCGAACCAGTCCGACCGTGATTTGTTGAAGAAACCGATCGGAGTTGGTTTAAAACCTAGATTTGAGTAAACTAGTAAAATCGGCAACACGGATTAATTTTAAAATCCGATTCTAGAAAATTAACATATAATTAATGTGTTTTTAATCATTATTAAAATTTAATATTTTGTAATCAATATTTAATTACCACTATTTAATTGATTTTCTATTTACTTATATTTTCTTAAGACAAATATAAAAAAATTGTCTTTCATATATTATTTTTCTTTTGGCATATTCAAAAAATTGAGATTTTATTTGTAAATAATGTTTTTAAAATCGGACCGGATACTGACTCAGTATAGCTACTGGTTGACTGGTTGAATCGGTTCAAATGGTCGAACCGGGTTTTCTATTTAAATATATATATATAATCATTAATTTACATTATATAAACTTCAAAAGTACTTCTATGTACAATATATTCTCTTTTCTCTTTTATTAACTAGAAAAATAAATAAGAAACATAAATTTAACTATATATATAGTAAACAAGTGAATATTATGTAAAATTGAAACTGATAAAAAAATAAAAAATTGATTGTTTAAATTACTGTATTTATTTATTTTTACAAAATAAAGTCTCAGAATTTGTGAATTTGTCAAAATAAAAATAATATATGAAAGCCAAAAATATATTTATTTACATTCTTTTATAAGAACATAAAATTAAATATAAATCAATCAAAGTAATAGGGTCAAACATTGATTATGAAATATTAAATTTTCATAAAAAAATAAAAACACATTAGTTATCTGTTAATTTTTTTAAATCATGTTTCAAAATTGATCGAGTCACTGGTTTTACCTGTTTTGTCGATTTTACTGGGTTTTCTCAAATACGGGGTTTAAGCCAAACCGCACTAGTTTTTTTCAGCGAGTCACGGTCGGACCGGTTCGATCGACCGGGCGGATCCGGTTTTCAAAACCATGGTTGTAAGAATAAATAAATATATCAACTTGGATTGTCAATCATTTGATTTTTTATCAATTTCAATTTATATATTATTCACTTGTTTGATTTATACTTATTATTTATTTTTTTAGTTAATAAAAGAGGACATAGAACATATGATATGTAAACAATTTTAAGTCTATATTCCGAAATATGCCGAGACCTTCCTTTAGTAGAAGTTTTCCATTTTACGTGGAGGCAAGAGAAAAACGCGACCCGGAGGCCGAAAGTCGCTTAAGGAGGAGAAGAAGGTCGGCGTCTTGCTCTAAGAAGGAGGAATGACTTCCTGAATTATTTATCTCAATAGTTTGCCCCTTATCTTTTAATTTCATGAATGAATTCGGGAGATAACATGTGCAATATGGTCGATCAGAATCATACCTTCTCAGCAGGTTAGTGGTTTGTAAGAGGAGGATCACTTCTTGAAGATTTTCCCGAATTATCCTAGCATGGGCCATACGGAAACCCAATAGTAGATTCCTCATTGCGAGGACAGACTTATCACCTTTAAGTTTTTCTAGTACAAAACCATGTATGATGACTTAATCTTAGTGGATTAGTGATTCCAAATTTGCATTACAATGATTTACGAGATCCGTTTTATGGTGCATGACCTTAGTGTCACATGTCCTTATAGTTGATTGGAGTCATCTGGCCTAGAGGGCACATGGCCGGACCAAATGGTTGACTTGTCTATATGCTTCATGAGCATAATTCTTTCCTGCTTATGAGTAGAAGGCTGTAGCCTGATCACGTTAAGTCGTGGAATGTTATAATGGTATGAAGTTTTCCTTTGGCATACACAAGACATTGTATGAGTATTATTTTACTCCTTTGCTAATAAGAAATTATTTTACCATATCCGTTCCCATGATGGCCAGCCAGTAATTGAGGGGGCCGTCCAAAGATGTCAATGAAATCGTGCCCTTCAGTAATCTCTGAAATAGGAGGTATATGTTTATGAAAGTTGGTGACGCTTCCGACTTTTCCATGTTTTTTCGTCATGCATGTGAGATTTTCATACTGAATTATCGGGCTGTTTCTTTTATTACTCTTGGCTAAGATGTTTTCTTGTGATCACAGTTGCTTCTGCATGATGTCTTTTCAAGGGGAGACATATGTGAAGGACGCATTGAGCCTCCCGAGGAGGTGGCGATGGTATCCTTTTAGGTGAGTCATGAAGCTTTGCTTCGCAGCGGTATTTGTTGTATTTTTTCCCTAATGTTTGTCGTTGCCTTGCGGATGATCTTTAATGTTTCCACGTTAATGTCCCTGCGAGTTTACAAGAAGCAAGCTGGAATATCAATGGAGGCCGTTTATGACGGGTACCAGAGGACGAAGATGTCAGGGATGCGTTCTAGCCCATATATCTTGCTAGCGAGTGGCATTTATACCTTTTCAATAGCTGACCAGAGAATATGGATGATGGTAGGCGAGGAGATGATGTCGTTGTGACCTTGAAGGTGTTGGTAAAGGATTCAAATGGGGTAGGCTATATGGCAAAATTCTTTTTCTCTAGGCAAAGTTTTAGGCTTTGATCAAGTAAAAGGAATTGACAATTCAAAGGGTGAAGGTTACTGCTCGCTAGGAACTGATTTGGGAATGGTTGGCAAGCGGACTGAACGCTGGAGACCTAAGGAAGAGTTTTGCCAGTATAAGCTGGAACATAAATTACAAAGTAATGCATAAACAAAACAACAAAATAGTTTTCTATGATATTAAATCAGCTTTTACTTGTATAGTTTTATTGAATATTTCAACAATATAAATAGGTAAAGGTTTCAAAAAGCAATAAAATGTAATTTATTATTATAATTTTTTTTCAAAAATCCGAAACCATTCAAAAAAATGAAGGAATAGAGAAAAAGAGTGAAGAAATAGAGAAAAAGAAGAATATGTGCATGAAAGGAAGTCAAACTGCTAAATATCAAACAGTGAAAGTTGTTCGATTCTGCATATAATTTATTAAAAAGAAGAAAATATGAGATTTGGTTATTCCTGGCTAACGTGAATACTTTCACATCAATGGTATTCTGAGATAATGTAATTTCGTCTCTCTCTTTGATGCTACACATACGCATATCAAACGTAACCTACCCCATGGGAAAGCAAAAAAGCCTCTAGATTTTCAACTGACTAGGTGTTTTCTTTAATAATCGTCATTCTCATATTTATGACCAGGAGAATAGAGAAAACAATTGCAAGACATGAAAAATTAATCCGGATAACCTTGTCTCTAACTATCTTTTTACGCAACATTTTAACGGCTGCTGAAACCAGAACAACATCAACTTTCCCTAACCAATCAGGCTAATATAGTTTCTCGGTGATGTCCTTATAGTTGATTGGAGTCATCTGGCCTAGAGGGCACATGGCCGGACCAAATGGTTGACTTGTCTATATGCTTCATGAGCATAATTCTTTCCTGCTTATGAGTAGAAGGCTGTAGCCTGATCACGTTAAGTCGTGGAATGTTATAATGGTATGAAGTTTTCCTTTGGCATACACAAGACATTGTATGAGTATTATTTTACTCCTTTGCTAATAAGAAATTATTTTACCATATCCGTTCCCATGATGGCCAGCCAGTAATTGAGGGGGCCGTCCAAAGATGTCAATGAAATCGTGCCCTTCAGTAATCTCTGAAATAGGAGGTATATGTTTATGAAAGTTGGTGACGCTTCCGACTTTTCCATGTTTTTTCGTCATGCATGTGAGATTTTCATACTGAATTATCGGGCTGTTTCTTTTATTACTCTTGGCTAAGATGTTTTCTTGTGATCGCAGTTGCTTCTGCATGATGTCTTTTCAAGGGGAGACATATGTGAAGGACGCATTGAGCCTCCCGAGGAGGTGGCGATGGTATCCTTTTAGGTGAGTCATGAAGCTTTGCTTCGCAGCGGTATTTGTTGTATTTTTTCCCTAATGTTTGTCGTTGCCTTGCGGATAATCTTTAATGTTTCCACGTTAATGTCCCTTGCGAGTTTACAAGAAGCAAGCTGGAATATCAATGGAGGCCGTTTATGACGAGTACCAGAGGACGAAGATGTCAGGGATGCGTTCTAGCCCATATATCTTGCTAGCGAGTGGCATTTATACCTTTTCAATAGCTGACCAGAGAATATGGATGATGGTAGGCGAGGAGATGATGTCGTTGTGACCTTGAAGGTGTTGGTAAAGGATTCAAATGGGGTAGGCTATATGGCAAAATTCTTTTTCTCTAGGCAAAGTTTTAGGCTTTGATCAAGTAAAAGGAATTGACAATTCAAAGGGTGAAGGTTACTGCTCGCTAGGAACTGATTTGGGAATGGTTGGCAAGCGGACTGAACGCTGGAGACCTAAGGAAGAGTTTTGCCAGTATAAGCTGGTTATAGAGGCCGATTTTGATTTGAGAGGCTTTTCTTCCATGGTGATTCCTGATGGAGGGTCGTCTTTTGGTGGTGGTTTATCCCATTAATATTCATTCTTGATTTGTTGCACCATTTTTATTATTTTGGAATTTGTCGTTTTTCATTGATGACCCTTTTTATTTGGAACATTTTCCACTTGTTCCTTTATGCAGTGCATTTATTCTTCAAGTGGTCTCTTATTCTTGTTATGCCCTTTTGTATTCCTTCTATCTTCTTGCCTCCAATGGATTTCTGGCATGTAGGATTGGTTCTGTTCTAGGAACCCTTTTAAAGCAAGAGGTAATATATCAGTCATGAGTCGTGTGGATACTAGACATATTCTCTTTCCTTTTGCAATAAATATTAGACCTCAGGTAAATATCCCCGTCTTGTGAAGCGAGTCAGTTGTACCAGATGGTCGATGACCAGGTTTTTGCCATCTTTCGAGGCTTGGAGGCTGTGGCTTTGTCATAGGACCTAGAGGTGCTGAAGTATGTCGTATAAGAACTTGAATCTTCTATCAACTCTTCTTTTGAACCCAAAGGTTCTGAAGGATTTGTGTTCAGATCTCGGGGATCCGTTTTATCCTTGGGAACCTGAAAGTTCTAAGGAATAATCTGTTGATCCCAGAGGATTTGCAGATCTTGTCTTTATGAACTTGAAGGCCCTAAGCAATTACTTTCGTAACTTGGAGGTGAGTTTGTAGTTGTATCCTAAACCTGAAAGTTGTATAGACTTTTGTCGGATAAGAACCTAGAGTTTAGTTTTGCTTTTGGTTTCAAACCTGGAGGCTTTTTTTACTTGTTATGATATGTATTCTTCCCGCCGGAGGTGGGAAACTTATGATTCTGGTGTAGACGTTTCTCTCTCCCACTCGGAATTAGGTCACTATCAATGTTATAAGGTGTTGTGCAATAATTCTTGCAGGTAAGACACTGTCAGACTTTTGTCACATGTTGGTGTGATTCGACCCCAAAAGATTGAGGCAAGCGTCAGTCTCATCGATCAAATTTGGTGTGAATCTACATGGGGTGGTGACTCAAGCGCTAGTCTTGTTGCTTTTCACGTCTAGATAAGCAAGGAATTTGGGGGCTCCATAGTTAGGACTTTGCACTTTTGGTCCATGTATAAACTCTTAAGTTTATATACAGTACTTTGCATGCGTACTTTATGCATTGCATTTTGATTAGCTCTTAGCATTTTATGCAGTAATATACACATTTGTACATGTATGTATCCTAGCACGTGGCCTTTACGTTGGAACTTTGGTATTATATACCACATACTCAGGCTTGTGCTAAGCATATTCTTTCTATAGTCGTATACCTTTCTTGCATCATTTTCATGGGATGTTCCACTTATATGAAAAATTATAAGGCTTGCAAGAATCCAATCGAAGCTTTTCAAGTCTTGATCTGAACTCTTTTACACCTTGAGTAGATTGGTTTTCTTGCTGCTCTTTTGTCGAAATAATTCGTAGTTTTATAAGATAAAATCAGCCCGGAGACATAGAGTATAAACGACAAGAGATATATAGATAGAGAACCAAAGTACTTAAGTATTTGCTGTGAAAGCCCTAGAAAACGTGATTTGAGATCTCTTTAAAAGTAGTAGGTTTTGAGATGCAAGGCATCAAATTATTGGGTTGATTCATGCTGTATCTATCTTGTCATTTGTAGGCTGTTTCTTCTCGCACCTTGATCACCTTGTAAGGTGCTTCCCATCCAAGAGCAAGCTTTCCTACTAACTGTTCCCTAGTGTTGTCAAATACTCGTCGAAGGACCCAATCCCCTTGCTATAAGGTTCTGATTCTACCCTTTTGTTGTAGTTTCTGGTTATTTCCTAGCACCAGTTTCTTGTTTTGTCTGCCTCTCTCTTTTTCTAGTAGATCAAAGTCTACATTCATCAACTCGTCATTCAACTCTTGAGACAAAGGCTCAGAGACGGCCATCGTTATTAGTACCTCAGTCGGAAGTATTGCTTCCATGCCATATATCAGGAAATAAGGTGTCTCTCTAATAGTTGCCTTAATAGTGGTTAGGTAGGCCCAGAAGACTCCATATAGTTCCTCTACCATCTTCTTTTGGTACATTATGTGCTTTTAGAGCAGTTGGTCACCGTTTTTTTGGTTGATTCTACTTTTCTGTTTGATTGAGGATGCCTTGGTGTGATGAAGGTGAGTTTTATGTCCCAATTGTTTAAGAACTATTTGAAGTTCTCATTGGTGAATTGTAGTCTATTGTCTGTGACCATTTCTGTGTAATTCCAAACCTGGATATAACATTAACCCAGAGAAACTTTATGCATGGGTGTCTGTGATCTCGCTCATGGCTTAAACCTTTACCCATTTGGAGAAGTATTTGGTGACCACCAGGAGGAACACCTTTTTCCCCAGTGCAATTGGCAGTATTCCCACTATATCCTTGTCCCACTTCATGAACAGTCGGTAGAACTGATGGATATAGGTTTTCCAAGTAAGTCTTCAGACTTGAGTGCGTTGATGTAGCTTTTATTATGCACTCTCAAATTAATCTATAAGCTACTTCTACTCTCTCAAATAAGAGGTTAAATTGTACTACATAGGGATCGAATCCACAAGGAGCGTAGACACACAATAGACTATAAATGTTTAGATTAAGCTAGGCAAACAATTTATTAAAGAAGTAATAGTAAATAAGTAAGCAGGTGACTGGTTTGATAACAATAAGATGAAATAGCTAGGTCTAGAGATTTATCAATCAATGGATTCAAAACACAAATCAAGGATTCTAAGGATTTTATAGATCAAACTCTACAACTCGAATTCAATAAGCAAATAATCCAGCTCTCACATGCAATTACAAATCAGATGCCTAAGTTCTATGTTCCAGCTCTCGCATGCAAACAAGGATCAAGCGTCAATCGATATCAATGCCTGGGTATCGATCGATGCTACCTCAGACAAGAGTTAACACACATATCGATAATGTTCAACTACATCCTAGACCAACTCTCGTATGCGCCTAGATATCTAATCCACACAGGGCTCGGGTTCCGTTAATTAATTGCACTCTCGTGCCTGTCAACTGTCCTATGATTCTAGGTTCAAGCAATCAGTCACACTCTCGTGCTTTTACACTACTGTAGATCCTAGTATTACAAGCCACCCTGGTGTATAGAGAACCTAGCAATCCTATGACTATCAGTTTGACATTAAGAACATGAAATCCCTAAACCTAGCAAGATGATTACTCAGAGATGGAAGCAATAAGACAAATCATAGTCTGAATAGATATTAGATATAAAAATCAATATTAAGACAAAAAGAGTTTCAATCAATCTCCGAAGGATAATTGATCTTCTCTCCAAAACTAAAACAGTCAATAATATAAAGCCTAGCCGTCAACAATGGCTTAGAAAACTATATAAATTAGGTCTAAACTCGTATAGGGTATTATGGTAAATTGTGGTGGCTTATGGGCTTAAGTCGGCCATAAAACAAGTCGGGCCTGTCTTCTGGGATCACCTTCGATCGACAACAAGCCTTGGCCGTCGATCGACACTCATTCATCTTCTCGAAAGCTTCCTCTTGCGAGGCAGACAGACCGCTCTTAAGTAAATTGGTCAAAACTTTAGATCTAACCAACATATGGACCTAAAACCGGTCGCATTGGAAAGCTAACTCAAAGATATATCTTGTGTCCAAATATGAGCAAAATATAACCGTGGAATGATCTTCATCCATAGATAAACTTCTGACGCATCTGCGTAGTTCTGCATCTCACACAGCTCTAGAATCACCAAATTACTCCATAACGTACCTGAACCTGAAAATACTCTAAAACATACTCCAAAAATATATAATAGACTCTAAATAGGACTGATATCATGGCACAATAGTGGTAAATATCAGGTCCTATCAACTCCCCCAAACTTAACATTTTGCTTGACCTCAAGCAAACAAATCCTGTGAAAGAGGTTTTTAAAAGCGGAGACTCACATAATGTCTAAGTATAACTATCACCCTACTTTGTAGAAACCACATCATGTCAAGTAAATTACAAAGAAACTTTATATATCATATCCTAGTATAGCAACCAGATCCATTCCACCAACAACTTAGCAAATACTAGTTTGACTCACCCTCTAATGATTTCTTTTCTTTGCATAAATTATAAGTGTAGGCTTTACCTTGGGAGTATCGATCAAAGGACACATGGACTCTACCTCTGCAAGTATCTGAACAACTAGGCACAAAGTATTCTCTGGTTCCTTTCTTTTCACTTTTCTCTCTGAACCTTTCTAGATCTCAAACTTAATGGAAAATGATGCTGATACAGTCCATCTTGCCATCTTATTTTTGATTTTCTTCTTCTTTTTATATTTTCTTTCTTTTCTTTTTTTTTTTCTTTCTTTTTCTTTTTTTTCTTTGTAGGCAAACTTGTAGGCGAATAGTGTGGTCATCAGTAATGTACCTACCCCTTGCTTCCAACAATGTGTGATCGTTCCTCCGAATTAGAATAGTGGGGTCATAGGTAATGTACCTACTCCTCTGCATCTCGGGAAGTCATCTCAATCTTTTAAGCTATTAGGTAGATGCTGAAGAGAAAGAGAGAAGGGAAACTAAGGTGCAATGACTTGTACCTACAGACTTGCAGAAGGAATCCGATCCAGTGTATACCAAGCCCCAAAGCAAGCAGATAATGTCAGGATTAGGTTGGAAATCAGCTTTGGTTCCTTCAAACTTTCTAAGCAAGTGTGATATAGGGGCAATATGATCCACTTCGGTATCTCTAGTAATCTATGCAAACAACCTTCTAAGAATGGTGCTAAAGTGTGGTTAGTCAATAATAAATCTTGATCATAGTCCCTTTCTTGACTCAATAAACTTTTTGAAAAACTTATATATATAGTAAATAATTCTCAAAACAAATCAAATAGCATTAGCGAACCTCCTCCAGAGTTAAATTACATTGTCCCCAGTGTAATCCATCTCGGAATGGTTCTACAAAATCAAAACATAGATAAAAGTTGTAAAGAAAGTCGAGTAAACCGAACTACGAAAGGAGGGGTCCACCGATGGGTGTGTGTTGGAGTGTCGACCAGATTGTCAAACCATCCAAGCCGTCGGCCGGATGGTGAGCTGATGGTTGTCGGACGATGGTGTTCTCGAACAGTCTACGCCTTCTCTTTAAAACCTGTCAAAACCTAAATTAAAAACCGAAATTAAAATTGCATAAGTAAAAACCAATTAAACTTACTAAATAGTGGGTTGCCTTCCCACTCGCGCTTTGGTTATAGTCATTAGCCTTGACTTCTGGAGATCTGATTTTATTCTGGATGAATTAAGAACTTCTTCCAGACAGCTCTAGTGTCCCTCTTCCTCATTTTGTTGATGATGTTGCATAAAAGCTCTTGCAGAAGCTTCCCCATTGTCTTTCAGCTCTGGATCACATAGCACCCTTACCTTGGTAAAAGGTTGCAGACTTCCTTTGCAACATATCCTATACTCAAGACTTCCCTCATAACATCGCGAATGATCGAGTGACAAGAAATCTGCATCTACCTTCTTTTTCTTTTCTTTTTACTGGTCCTTCCCACACAATTAGGCTTTTCAATCACATGTCGCTCTAAAATCTGGAGAGTGTCGATCGACGCTACTAGGCGAGTGTTGATCGACGCTGATGCTGGGTCTGTGGTTTCGTGGTTTGAATCAGATGCAGGTGTTTGATCCTCAGACGGCTCTACCCATGAAATAACCCCTCACTTCTGTTTTTTCCCGCAAGATAGTAGAAGACATTTTCATCAACATTAGTAAAGCACATCTTGTTCTTCTTGAGATCACAAACTTCCCCCACTGTAGCCATAAAGGCTCTTCCAAAGATAAGAGAAGATTCTCAACCTGATTTGATTACCAAAACACGACAGTCCACAAGGACAGTGCATTCACCTATCTCTACTTTAACATTCTTGATCATGCCTGCTGAGTTTACCTTGGAGTTATCCACAAAGGCGAAACTATCTTAAGAAGGCTTCACCTTTAATCCTACAGCTTGGCAGTGTCCTTGGCCATGATGCTGACTGCAGATCCGGTATCACAGAGGGCATATGGGAAATTGGTGCATGTATACAGCATCGAATTAAAAACTTCCTAGGATCTTGCTCCTTCTTCAGTGTCTTCTTGGATCTACGGCTGACCATATCAAACAGCAGCTCAATGTCCTTATATGTCTCCTTGCCCTCTATGAAGAAATTACCAAGTCTGTACTGGTGATATGTATCCTCGAAAGACATATCCTTAGGAACCCTCTTCACTCTCTTTTGAAATCCATCAAGTTCAGCCTTGTTAGCTTCTCTCCTGAGGTGTTTGGAAACATAGGGTTCTCTAGATTTCACTCTCTTCTTTGGACTTCTTTCTTTTGCTGTCTGTTTGTCCGTGACAGATTCATGTTCGTCCAACTGGTGTCGATTGATATATTGTGTGTACCATCGATCGACACTTTCAGCGAAAGAGGTTTCAGTTGGGATCAATTGCCCTTGTTCTGCTGCATCTACACCCTGCTGATTGGTGTTCACTGGTTGCCTATCTGATGAGCGGTGTGCATTAGTGCTTGTCATGGGCGGGTATCGATCGATGATCGACTGTTGTTGTCGATTGTTGGGCGCCCGTTGATGTTAATCGATGCTGTCATGTTGGTGTCGATCAACGAAGTTTTTTTAACACAATATGGGCTGGGAGGATGCGGTTGTCGTGTGGCGAAGTCTGAGTGGTTATGAATTCTCACCTTTCCTACGTGCTCTTCAATGGGTGTCGATCGATGTTCAGTTGATGGTGTCGACCGATACCAGTGCGAGCTGCCAAAGGAAATAGATCTTTCAGCTAGAAAACACCTTCCAGCTTCTCATGCTCAATGACTTTCCCAAATTTATTATCTAAGATGCCATCAACCTGATGCCTCTTGCTCTCCTCAACTTTCTCTTTAACCATAGCTTCTTGCTTCTCCACAGCTTCTGCTGTCTGAAAAATCTGGGTGTCTAGCATCATGGCATGAGCGTCCAAGGCTTCAAATCTTCCATTCAGCTCTTTGTGGATAAAATCCAACCTCAGATTTAAGTATGCACTTGTCTTTTGCTGAATTTCTATGACTCGTTCCATCATAGATTCCATCCTCTTAATATGGCCCTGAAAACTGATTTCATTTATATGATTCTCGTCCTCTTCTGCAACATGTTCCAGCAACGAGACTTCATGTACATAATCATTTTTGGCCTCGACCTCAATGATCTTGTCATTATTCATAACACCTGATTGCATCCTGTGAGTATCCATATTCTTGATATTGTTGCTAGACACAAAGTTCTGAATTAGCCTCTTAGCTTCCTATGGAGTCCTGGTCTTTTTGTTCCATTCACTTGCCTAATCCAACATCATATGATACTGCACATCAATACCCTTGCAGAAGAATCCCAGCAGTTGAACCTCCGTGAAACCATGAAGTGGAAGTCTTTTTGGTACCCCCTAAATCTGCCCCAAGAGCTTCTAAACCATTCAGTAGGTCCCTGAGAGAATGTCAAAATCTTATCCCTTAGCTCTTCAGTCTTTGCATCATCAAAAATATTAGTCAGAAACGCAGTCTTGACATCATCCTAGGTAGTGATAGATCCTGGTGGTAGAAGTTTCAGCCAAACAACTGCATTCCAAGAGAGAGAATACTTAACTAACTTGCAAAGGAGATAGTTTGTAGTTCCTTCATGCTCCGGGATGCTAAACAAAAAATCCTCTAGTGTTTCACTGTGGTCCACATGATCTTCATGGGGAAGGCCATGAAAGGGGTGCTCGCTCACATGAGTAAAGTATCCAGATCTTATCTGGATGTTGATCCCCTGGATTTCTCGAAGTTGAATCACATACCTGTTAACATAGACTTGAGTAGGCCTGATCAAATCTTTTATCGATCGATGCTCAGGGATTACACCCCCTTGTGCATCTAATTTCTGACCTGCTGCATTACACAGATGAGCCTCAGAGTCATGCAGGTCTCCATTCCCATCCCTAGTCAGAATAAGTGCTGCAACCATCTCTACTCGCCGGTTACTGTTGATTGATGGTAGAGTAGAAGTGTCGATCGATGGTAGAGTTGAAGTGTCGATTGATGTTCGTCCAAGAGTGGTGTCGATCGGCGGAGAGGTGTTGTTGTCTATCGATGATAGACGTTTTTCTTTGCGGATGGTGCGTTCAATAGTTGTTGGGTCTGAGAAAATTAAGTCTTTTTCCTTGTTGCTCTTGGTACCGCTCTGCATTCACTTGAAAGACAAGAATTTTTTATGTAAGTAACTAAAACAAAATATAAAAACCTAGACTAAAACTATTAATCATGTCTAATGGCGATCCTCGCTCCCCGGCAATGGCTCCAAATTGATGTAGCTTTTATTATGCACTCTCTAACTAATCCTATAAGCTACTTTTACTCTCTTAAATAAGAGGTTCGATTGTAGTACTTAGGGATCAAATCCACAGGGAGCGTGGGCACACAATAGACTATAGATGTTTAGATTAAGCTAGGCAAATAATTTATTAAATTGACTGGTTTGATAACAATAAGATGAAATAGCTAGGTCTAGGGATTTATCAATCAATGGATTCAAAACACAAATCAAGGATTCTAAGAATTTTATAGATCAAACTCTAGAACTCGAATTCAATAAGCAAATAATCCAGCTCTCACATGCAATTACAAATCAGATGCCTAAGTTCTATGTTCCAGCTCTCGCATGCAAACAAGGATCAAGCGTCAATCGATATCAATGCCTGGGTATCGATCGATGCTACCTCAGACAAGCATTAACACACATATCGATAATGTTCAACTACATCCTAGACCAACTCTCGTATGCACCTAGATATCTAATCCACACAGGGCTCGGGTTCCGTTAATTAATTGCACTCTCGTGCCTGTCAACTGTCCTATGATTCTAGGTTCAAGCAATCAGTCACACTCTCGTGCTTTTCCACTACTCTAGATCCTAGTATTACAAGCCACCCTTGTAGAGATCTATAGATAACCTAGCAATCCTATAACTATCAGTTTGACATTAAGAACATGGAATCCCTAAACCTACCAAGATGATTACTCAGACATGGAAGCAATAAGACAAATCATAGTCTGAATAGATATTAGATTTAAAAATCAATATTAAACCAAAGAAGTTCCAATCAATATCTGAAGGAGAATTGATCTTCTCTCCAAAACTAAGATAATCAATAATATAAAGCCTAGCCGTCATCAATGGCTTAGAAAACTATATAAATTAGGTCTAAATTCGTCTAGGGGTATTCTGGTAAATTCTGGTGGCTTTTGGGCTTAAAAGTCGGCCATAAAACAAGTTGGGCCTGTCTTCTGGGATCACCGTCGATCAAAACCAAGCCTTGGCCGTCGATCGACACTCATTCATCTTCTCGACAGCTTCCTCTCGCGAGGCATACATACCGCTCTTTAGTAAATCAGGCATAACCTTAGATCTAACCTGTAGAAGAACCTCTAACTGGTGGCATTAGAAATCTAACTCAAATATATATTTTGTCCAAATATGAGCACAATATCACCGTGGGAAGATTTTCATCCATAGATAAACGTCTAACGCATCTGCGTACTTCTGCATCTCAAACAGCTCCAGAATCACCAATGTACTCCAGTACGTATTTGAACCTGAAAATACTCTAAAACATACTCCAAACATATATAATAAACTCTAAATAGGCATGATATCATATCACAATAGTGGTAAATATCAATACATATCATGTGTATTTGGCATTAGTCACAAAGATTGTGTTGGTAGATCACGTCTTCTGCCATCATGATTCAGTAGTAACCTACTCTTTTTGCTCGGAGTACTATATGACCCTTGGACTGGGAATCACATTTTCCTTCATGTAGTTTCTTAAGGATTATTTTTGCATACCCGCGTGATACATCACATATAAGGTTCAGAGAAGAATCTCTTTAACATTTTCCTCTGAGGGAGAAAGTATATGGCACCTGTTTTAAAATTTTATTTTGTATTCGCTGTGGATGCTAGGCATGCTATCTCTTTCCAGATAGTTGATAACGATAGTCAACTAAGTTTGTTCATTCTCGGTGGCCGAGACTTCTGATGCCACAATTTCCTCATATGTTGCCAGCCATTGGAGCACGAGCAAGAGAATACGTAGCTGACTTTTAGTTTCCAAGGCGGAGCCGAGATTTTCTAGGCGTAGGTCTGGGTGTTCTTCTCCCATGGAATTTGTCCTAGTTGCCAACTACGGAAATTGTTGATCAGCTGTTTGGCTATACCAAATATTAAGCCGTGCTAGCGTATTTTGCATGATAGTCTCCCTGCGATTGATAGACTATTAGTTGCAAGTCGTTAAATACCTGGATGTTTTCTACTTCCAATTTTCATGAAAGGCTTAGTCCGGCTATCAAAACCTAGTACTTGCATCTTACAACTCTTGATAATGTGTCCCATGCTGGGGAGGTGAGTACTATGTCTCATGTTGCTAGATCAATCTTCATAGAGTTACCATTCCCCTGCTTTGTTGTTATATTTGCGGATGTTAACCTCCTGCTCCACTGCAGGGAGCATGTCTGAGGAGAATTCAGACACAAAATCAGCTAATACTTGCAACTTGATGGCTGTGGAGAGTCTGAATATTACATCGTATTCCCTGAGTTGTACTGTCCATTTGGCTAATCAGCACGATACCTTTGGCTTATAGAGTATTTCTTTGATGGGTATATATGTTAGAACGACAACTAGATGAGCCTGGAATTGGGGTGTAGTTTCTTGGCTGCTATGACCTGGGCTAAAGCCAGTTTCTCAAGATGCATGTACCATTTTTTTGCGTCGAGGAGTGACTTGCTGAAAGAGTAAACTGAATATTATATGCTTTCTTCTTCTCGAATCATGATGACACTCACTGCATGTTCTGATACTGCCAAGTAAAGCAGTAGTACTTCTCCATCCTTGCGATTTATGTTATGAATCTGCCAAGATCGAATTCTCTAGATATACGATAAGTCTTGTTGTGCGAATGAGAGCTCAAGCACACGATGAGTGTGGATCGAATGGTGACACAAGAGGGATAGAAAACCTATTGATACTCCTAGTAAGATATCTCTGGATATGACACACCAAAAACAAACAGCCCTTAAACTTGTTGGATATTACACACCAACACTGAAGAACAATCAAAGAAAACTTTGGAAATAGAAACTTAATTTTAAATTGAAAAATTGATGCCTCTTATATCACTTTCGACCAATATATATAAAAATGAGACTAAGTGCTGCGTGAAGAGCATAGAAGACAAAACTTTATCTATGAACATCATAGAAACACACAAAACACACGATGCATTAACTAGTTATGTGGTGATTGAACAGTCCTAAACTCTGAATTAGTCAAGCTTCTTTTCTACTCTTCTTTGCCCATCTTTTCGGCTCAAACTAAAGCCCAAAACTTTATTTAAAGGCCCAACATGTTCATCATAAAGTTCAATAGTTTTTCTCTATCTAAAACTTCATGAATATACACAATAAGATCAATTAGAAATCTTTTAGGTTGTGCTTCAGCTTCTAACCAACATGTTCCTAACCAACCAATCATTTCTCTTTGTTTACTGCTAAACAGGATCATATTATCCTCTGCTCTTTTAAGAGGATTTGTCCTTAAATCCAGATTGTGAAAGATGATAGAATCGACCACACCTATCTGCAATGAAGTTATTTTTTGACCACTGTGCACACATATCTTGTCTCTAGTGCAAACAAATCTTCTGTCCTAGTTGAAAGACAACGTGTTGCAGTCTCTGGATGTACTTGAAATGCTCCACAATGTTTTGCTTAATCCACATAATAGGATGGATCAGTTGATCACAAGAGAAAGTTGTAGGAATTGTATCTGAATCAAAAATGATTGTAACTGTGAACTCTCCTCTTTTAGGCGATCTTATATTCACACCTTCTGCAGCTCTTTTCTGGATAATCATATGATCACTTATAACCTGCAGTTTCACAATTTGAGTCTTTTTGTTGATTGAGTGATTTTCTTGAACAGTAAGAAAGGATTCCAGACTAAGCTCCTTGAACTCTTAGATTTGGTTTGAACCCTTGAACTCTTCTATATCCACCTTTTAAGCAGTTATTAGATCATTTACAGCATGTGGTTCCTCCTTGTGATGCATCTGATTGGGTAAGTATTTTTGGACAGGAACTTGAACAACCAAGGTAGGCGACTCTTATTCTATTTCCATTTTCTGGTCAGTCATTATTGAAGATGATAGAGTGGTTGTAGGTTGGTGGTGGATCTCTTCTTTGAACGAACTCACCCATCTCTCTTAACACCTAAGTTTTTTTTTCTCTATCCAATCTCATCTTCTCAAGCAGATTGGTGAGTGACCCTTGATTTGCCTCCATAGATCTGTTTTCTTCACATATATTTAACCAGAATCATGAGAGATTCGTGGGGATTCTTGATGAATGTTTCCCTTTTCCATTTATATGGATCTGGTCATGTTCTTCTATTCTCCTTCCCTCGATCATGATTCCTTGATTGAAATATCTCTTGGCATAGGGAATCATTGTTGGCATCCATTAGTATTTTCTAAAAGTTGAGAATGCATGTTGTAGGTGGGATATGTGATCATCTACTTCCAGTGATTTGACAAGCATCTACTTCCATGGTCTAGCCTATCTATCTACAAACATCATATTTAGCAATCTCTGATAGTAGAGTTGGCGTTCTTCAAGCCGAAAGGCGTAACCTTGTAGCAGCAGATTCCCCTAGACATCATGATGGAGGTTTTCTCCTAGTCGTATGGATGCATGAGTATCTGGTTATATACGGAGAAGGTGTCCATGAATATCATCAGCTATTTTCCCGCTGTTGCGTCGACTACTTTCGGATGTGAGGCGAATGGAACGAATCTTTTGGGTAAGACTTATTGAGATAGGTGAAGTCTGTGCAAACTCGCCGCCTCCCGTTTTTTTCCGACTACAACGACATTGGACAGCCATTCCAAATATTGTAATTTTCTTATGAACCCAACACCCAATCAATTTTTGACTTCGTTGTTGATGATGTCGCCTCGCTCTGGAGCAAATTTCCTTCTTTTCTAGCTCATTGGTTGGGGTTGATGGTCAATTTTCAGCGTGTGCATGACTACTTTTAGGTCTATGTCAGGCATGTCCACATGGGACCATGCAAAACAATCAGAGTTTGACGAGCGGAAGTCTATTAATCTTTGCCTCATACATGTTGGTAGTTTGAACCCGATCTTGAGATTCCTGTTGGAGTTTCCTTCTATCAAAGGCACTTCGTAGAGTTCTTCAACCTCCAGCTCCTTTATGTGTGTGGGGCTATAGGATTGTGTTGTAATTTTTATAAGACTACAGTCTTCTTATTTGGGGTTGCCTGGTAGCAGGAGTGAGAGTTTTCCTGGTTTCACTTATTTCCTTGATGCCTCATGGGGGTACAAAATTTGACGTTTTGGTGGAGAGGGGAGAGTAGAACTCCCTTTTGGATCTAGGGACGTCTCATGATCATGTTGTAGGATAAGGAGTAATCAATTGACAGGAAGTTTGTAGATTGTTTACTCATTCTACGTAGAAAGGAAGTAAAACTTCTCCTACTGTTTGTTTGACCTCACCACTGAATCCTATAAACAGCGTAATTTTCGGGTTCATGGAAGTTTTCTCCAGTCTTAGATTGTTGTAGGCATCCATGAAAATTATATTATTAGAGATTTCATTTGTCAACTAGTATTCTCTTTCGTCACGGTGAGAGATACATCCAGAACATCATGTTGGGGGGTAGAGTTTTCCCCTGCTCTTTCCCTGTGAAGCTTATTGGGTCAGTTCCCAGGGTCGTACGCTTCACGTCCCTGGTTTCCTGCATGTTCGTAACACTTATGGTGATTTTCTTGGTAGTTGCATGCGTGATGTAGCTTACTTTGGAGATATCAAATATAACATTAATCACCTTATAATGTCTTGGTGGTTAAGCAAGAGTAATTCAGGCCAATTGATTGTTTTTCGCTTTGTTGTTGAGGAGGTTCTTGGATTTGTCAAAGGGTAATTCCCAGATGTATCCCTTCTTTAGTAGCTCATTGACTTCTATATTTAGTGAGATTCAACCCTTTGTTTTATGATAGTTGTTGTTATGGAATTTGCACAACCAGTTTGTATTCCAGAATGCTTTTGGTGCTCTCATTTTTTGAGGCCACTTGATTTATTCTGTCTTTGATATAGAGATTTTGGAGATGTCTGGTCACGTTGACACTACCATTCCTTTGGATTTATCTACTATTCGATTATGATATCTACCACGATTCTTTCTTCTTGCTTCGTTTCTTATCTTTTGATAGGGTTTTATCATTATAATCGTTTTCTCATTCCTTACCGCTTTTGATAGGGTCTATTGGCCGAGTCATGTTATCCTCACTAGCCGAAGTATCCAGGGGATGCATAGGTCAGACGTGTGTTTGGATCCGTGTTGTTTCTTTCCTACAATGTTGAGGGCTGAATTTTTCCTCTCAGAAAACTATGTTCTCGGCTACAAGTTTTGATAACTTCTCTATGCTCTACTACAACTGCTTTGTCTCTGAGATGATTTTGGGATTATCTGTGGGGGTGTTGTTAATTTGTTGAGCTGTATTCATCATAGTGATTTTCTGCTCTATGGCTTTGAGCTCGAATCGTAAGTTGACGTATGCTGATATGGCTAAAGGTTACTCATGCGCACTTATGGTCATCTTTACGTAGTTCTGATATCCCTCTCCTCGTAGCGTCAAATTTTTATATATTAATTGAGAATCATTACAACATTTAAGGTAATCACGTATCATCACTAAAATGATTCTTAGAATCCTTTTTAAAACATAGGTTAGTTCAGCTAAATATATATTGTACTTTTTATTAAATTAACTATCAAATTGATTAATAGTGTAAAAAAATTCTTCATTATTTCCTAAAAACAGAATCACCTAATATTATATATATATATATATTGAAAACTAATAATTTGAATAATAAATATCTGACGAAAAAATTATCCTCCGTCATTTTTGTTTAGTTTTATATTATTAAAAATCAAAGTATCACACTAACCATATAACAAAATTTTAGATTTTTTCATATATGTTATATTTTGAAATCTTGAAAATGACTATAAATTACTAATATTGTTATAAACCTCACATTGATTGTTTTTTTATTAATTGTTTAATTTATTTTGTTATAAGAAGATACAAATGATAATAAACAAATATGATTATTAAGTCTTATTTAATGTATTTTCAGATATATATATATATATTAGTATCGTTTAAATTCAACTAATGTACCATATAAAATACATAAATATGTTAATTTCAAATTTGAATTGAAAATTTTAAAATAATTATAAATTACTAAAATAATAAAATTTTCATATCGAAAATTTTGTGATAAATGGTTTAATATGAAATTTTTTTGATAAATGGTTTAAAGTTTGTGTTACATCAGATATACAAATGTTAATTACATCATATGAGTAGGAAGCCTTAATTGATAAATATTTATATTAAATATAATATATATATGTCAGTATCATTTAACTTTATTATATATCATATAAAATAAATAAAAATTATATTTATTTATTTACTAATAAGTATTATTGTAAGTAAATAAGAGTAATTTTTAGATTTATGTGTTTATTTCAATTTAATTATGTACATAGTAGTCAACTTTTTTCTTAGTTATTATTTAATAATATGTAAATGAATACAAAATAAATAAAAATATGTAAAATTATTTTTTATACAGAATCTTCATTCCATGCAAAGTGTAGATTTGAATTTAGTTTTTAAGGTAAAATAAAATAGGGTTGTTTGTAATACTATGGAAACAAGATTTTATGCAGTGAAATGAAAAGAAGAGATAAAAATTAATGCTTTACTGATCAATAAAGAACGAATACAACATGTTGATCTAAGAATCCTAATTTTAATTTTTTATTTCTATATTTGAAGTGTTAAATAGTTGATCCTTTTTTTTGGTCGACTTCTTTTATTATTAACTTAAAAGTCATTTAACTACATAATTTTGGTAGCTTTTCCTTTCTTGCTTTGCTAGTACATCAACATACATTGTATAGTCTCTTGAGACTTGATGAAAAATATAGTGATCTTGGTTTGAGATCCTTAGAATGTCCTGCACCATAGAATGTATCTCCGTGTTGCGGATCTTTTGATTGTTACTTCAGTCTTTGACTGTTTTAATTCATTGATACACAAA
>CAJHQP010001394.1:0-117495 GCA_905132765.1 Moricandia arvensis | reverse complement strand
TTTTCCTTGGTCTTTAAGCTTAGAAAGTGACTTTGGTGGGATTTGTGGATCAAGGCTTGCTGGAGATGTCAGAAGCTCTCCTACTTGTTCTTTGTGATTTAGAATGTCCTTGATCAACATCATTTGGACATGAGCATCACGCATATTGGGAGATCTCTGGAAGCTTGACTCCTACATCACTCAATCTTTTCTGAACTTAGATATCATTTTCTTTTGAGCTTTAGTGAGGAACCTTTGTGGAAATGGGAGCTTATCATAAGGTGGTTGCTCAACCTCGGGAGTCTCTTCCAGCTCTACCTTCTTCAATTTCTGGACAACTTTCCTATTAACCGGTTTTCTCAGCTATGTGTTGAGATGGTTGCATAACCTTTTCCTCAACCTTCTCTACAACTTGTATCTCAACTCTTTTTACAACCTTGTGTTTCAGCCTTCTCCACAATCCGCACCCTCATCCTTGGGCTACAATTTGTTTCCCAGCATGTCCAATCTCAGTTCCATACAAGAGCTTTTCAATCTCATCCACTTCTTTCTCATGACACTCAATACAATCTCAGAAACAACATTAGAAAGGATGACATTACAATATTCTTTAGGGTTCTGCTCTGATTTCCCTGGTAAAGATCCCATTGGGCGCTTAGAGTTTGAACTCATAGAGGCAAACTGATTCTCTAAACTCTTGAACTTGTTGTTGAGCTCATTGTAGCTTCCATCAATCTTTGTGTGGATGTTCTTCAGTTCATCTCCAACATTCTTTTCATTTCTTGCTTGAGATTCTAGTAGCTGCTTGAACATTGTTTCCACACTTGTATCTTTGGGTTGGACTTGTGAAGAGGTTCCTTGAACTTTGAATAGATTGATTTCCTTTAGAGGGGAAACCTAAAGGATAAGGTTGGTTGACTGGATATCCATTTTGCTGGTTGTTATATTGAGGTTTTTGCTGGTAGTTGTTTGGTTGTTGGGGCTTGTTTTGGTATGGGTGTTGGTATTGGAAGTTGGGTTCTTTCCTATACCATTGGCCATTAGCATTGATGAAACAGAGCTCCTGCTGTCCTTCCAAACCATCTACTTCATTGACCGCAAAATCCACTTCTTGGTTTTTCTTTTCCAACAAAATTCACCTTCTCTTGGTGTGCTCTATCTAGAAGAAGAAGTCTAGCTTCTCTTGTAGAGACTTCAGTTCTTTCTTTGTACTAGACTCTTCACCACCGTTTCCTCGGTTTTGTCTATCACAATCGTCATTATAAACCGAGTCACTCTGAGCCATATTCTCCACAAGCTGCATTCCATCTTGAGCAGTTCTGCCTAAGAAGAAGCCATTGCTGGCGGTGTCCAACATATTACGATATTTAGGCAATGCTCCTCTGTAAAATGTGCTTAGGATACTCTCGTTGGTGAAGCCATGATGTGGGCATTGAGACAGAAATCCCTTGAACCTTTCCCAAGCTTCCCCAAATCCTTCCAGGTTCTTTTGTTGGAAGCCTGAGATTGCATTCCTTAGCTTGGCTGTTCGGGATATGGAGAAGAATTTATTGAGAAAAGCTGTCTTGCATTCATCCCATGTCTCAATAGATGATCTTGGCAAAGCTTTCTCCCAGGTATGAGCTTTATCTCCCAAAGAAAAAGGGAATAGTTCTCAGCTTGAAGGCATCTTCTGAAATGCCATTGATCTTCACTGTACCACACAACTTGTCAAAGTTGTCCAAATGATCCAAAGGATCCTCCAAACCTAGCCCATGATACTTGTTGCTCTGGATCATGTTGATCAAGCTGGACTTGATTTCAAAGTTGTTGTTGTCCACAGCAGGAGGACGAATGCCAGCTCTATTCCCATGGATGTTAGGCTGGTCATATGTTCCAATCGCCCGAGCTTGGCGTGGAGGGTGTTGTGGCCGAAGGTTTGCAGCTCCTTGACCATTACCAGCTTGAGCTCCCTCAGGTGGAACTCTTTGTGGGTGTTGTCCATGGTTGTCAGCTCCATAGACATCATCTTGAAGAGGGTTATCTTGGTGTTCATCCATATCTAACCTCAATCTGTCCAAGTGAGCCAGTCGCTCTTCTCTTCTCTTTCTTGCTAATTCTCTCTCTAAAGCTCTGATGTTGTCTACTCTTGGAACAAGCTCTGATGGTCCTCTGCTCCTCAAGTTCATGCACCTATTATTCAAAGAGGAATGAAGAAAAAGTGTCAGTAAACAAGTAAATGAAAGTAAGACTTAGTCTCAAGCAATGACTAAATCCCACTGTCAAAATCAACTTAGAACTGGCAACGGCGCCAAATTTGATAAAGGATTTTACTCTATCCTAATCAAAGTAGTATAGATGAGTGTCAATCCAATCCTAAGTGATTTCAAGCAATGAGAATACAAATCTAGTGCTTAATCTAAGCAATTAAAAAGGGTAGGTGATTGGTAACAAACTAAGAACCTAGAAACTTAAATAGAGATGAGTGCAAGAGTCAAACTTTCAATCTATAACTAAAGATGGACCCATGGGCAAAAGGTAATTGATTTTGGGTGATCATGTTTCAATCTAGGATGTTCAAACAAAACAATCAACATGTCTATAGGTCTAGAACTCATAAAATAGATTAATCCAAGGTCATGGTAATAATCCCTATGCTAATCAAGCATAAGCATCAAATGGTCATTGGCCTAATACCATCAAGCATGCATGGATCATAAGTCTACTAACCATCTAGCAGTCCTAACATCAAATGGTCATTGGTTATTCATGCTAGAAGCAATATCAAGTTGGTTCAGACATTTTAACAAACACTTGTGGTGCAGAAAATATCTAAGGATCTAGTTTAGACTTGATCACCCTAAACTAGCATTAAAGACACTTGATAAGCATAGAACAATGTTAATCAAGCAAGATACATCCTAAACATCCACCTAATCACCCTAATCTACCTAACCCATGGATCCAAAAGGGGTCTACTCACTAATATTCATGAGAATCCTTAAAACCATGGTTGATTCAAGGTTACACATGATTAGAAAGTAATAATCTCAACTTTAAACACAAGAAACAAGATGAAAATAGAATAAAATATCAAACTTTCACCAAAATAGTCTTTGTTTAGATGGAAAACAAGATAAGATCCTAAAATTAGGTCTTATGAGTATTTATATGAAGCTAAAACTCGAGCTGGTTCAATCACAATACCCAGATTAAACCAGAATAAACCAAAACAAAAACTGTAAAAAGTGACGGCCGCGACCTATTTCAGCCGCGGCCACTTGCCCCGCGGGCGATCCTTTTCTGGCCGCGACCTCCTCAGCCCGCGGTGGGGCCCGCGGCGAATCCCTGTCCATTTTCCCGAGAGTCGGCCGCGACCTTCTGTCACCCGCGCGCCATGCCCGCGGCCCTCGTCTTCACGCCCGCGGCCTTGCTGTGCCGGCGGCCGTGCCCGCGGTATTCCCCTGGTCGATTCGTCGAGCATTGGCCGCGACCTCTCCTGACCCGCGGTGGGGCCCGCCGGCGAACTCCTCCTGGCCGCGACCTATCCTGGCCGCGGTACTGCCCGCGGTGACACCCTGCCCGAATCATCGTCCATGTGCCGCGGCCTGCATACGCCGCGGCCTAGCCCGCGGCCTGCATACGCCGCGGCCTAGCCCGCGGCCTGTCCCTGCCCATTCTTCATCCTTTGAATGCTTCATTACTCTTTTGGCTCCAAAATTTCCCTTGCACTTCTCCAAACCTGAAAATATGAAAATGCAATACAATGCACCTATATGAACCTAAACACTAACTCAAATGACCATTTTATACACAAAATGTAAGATTAAAAACATGAATTATGCAAGATATCATCTTGCAAACTAACAAACTAGAGAGTGGGCATTTCAGCTCCAAGGATCAAGACACGGCCAAGAACAACAAACTGATAAAAATTACACAACTACCTATATAGTTCTCAAGGACAAGGAAAGAAGCAGCCACGTTGTGTGAGAGGGGGGCATCTGCCCCCAACCACTTCAAAAATTTCATGTAAAAACAATGAATAAGTTCAATATGCCCCATGTTTTTTTTACAAAATATACTTCTAATTCATTGTTAAATTTTACTTATTTAATTAAAGAGTAGATATTTTGAGATATTTTCCATTGAGAGTGTCCTAACAATATGGTCGCTTTAAGAAGTGGTAAAAAAATGTGTCAAATAGAAAAACGTCTATAGCCTGTAGAACACCACACTGACTAATCCAACCTAGATATCATCTCTTTGGTTATTTGAACGTGATAGATCTCATTGTTTCTTTAAAAAAAAGTATCTCGATATATCCTGATAATTGGTTGTTATTACACGACGTCAACCATTCTTTCACTCTTAAAGATGCTTCTCAATTAACATTTTACCAAAAAAAAAGACGCTTCTCGAAGCTAAAACTGTATATCCCGTGGCCACATGCATACGACAATAGTCTCCCTTCGCAAACCACGTTCTGAGAACTTTTAGAATCTCCTCCCTTATTAATTAGTAGAAAGGCAACTCAACTTCTACCTTCCAACCGTGAATACGTACGAACATGATGGTGTCATTGATAGGGGCGTACGTCTTCGTGATCAGTTTCATTCCAACTCAACTTAGTGACTTGATACTCCCTTATTACTTTTTGGCTTTTTGCAATTTAGTTTGGGAAAACGAATTAATGGTGTGTCGGTACTTTATTAGAATAGTTTTGGCTGCCATAAATAGTAAGCGTGTCTATAGTTATCAGAGATTTGGTGGCGTATTCAATCAGAAACAAAAATATGCCGATGGTGATGTGCACGTATGGTGAATTTGTCTAATATTATATGCTCTTTTCTTATCTTTATTTCATAATAAATATTAAATAAATACCAACCAAATCCAAGAACAATCCTTTCCCCACATGGGAACTGGAGAGGCAGAAGATGAAAATGACACCCTTCGTAACTATACAAAAACACACCACTAGATAACAATAAGTCTTATTACATGAAAACTTGTAGCATAGGATTAAGCGAGAACATTTCCATAACCATAAGAGATTATAAAGATTATTACAAAGATTAAAACCGCAACATCAACACATTACAAAAGTAAAAAAAAAAACTAATTCTATCAAGATCCAAGTTCAGAGAAATCAAAATTATCAAAATGGCAACAAACAAACAAACAAAACATATAGTCTACCAAAATGATTTGGACTTTTTATTAAACTGAAGAGGAGAAGGATGAGTAAAAGTAGTAGTAATCTGTGGGACAGTGAAGCCACCATCATCATACCATCTCTTGTTCTGTCCTTGTTGCTTCATGTTTTGTATTGGAGCATAAGTCTTCACTTCTGGTGATGTTTCTTTGTTGTTGTTTTCCTGAGAAAGTAATGATTTGTGAAGGAAGAAGGAAGAGTTTGTGGAATCTGAGGACCCAAATTCCCAATTCTCAGATGGAAGTGACCACTGTATTGTAGCTGTTTTCTCTTAGCGCTGTCATCTTCTGTATATGGCAACACTCCATCATCATCACCACTCTGTAATCACAAAAGAAAACCCACCACAAAAGGAAAAAAATAACTTTTTCAGAATGTATGCAAAAGTAGAAAAAATCTATCCACCATCTATAAAGTTTGTTACTATTATATCTCAACTAGATCTGATATGATATTAGGTAAACAGAGTAAATAAAAATCACTAAATCTTGATTAACATAACTTGATTAAAGAGAAGAACAAACAAACCTTAGAGAAACCAAAAAGAAGGAAGCGAGGAATCAAGGAAGTCCTCAACGTGCCAACCAGGTAAAGTATCGATCAAGTACTCTGAAAATGGTGCTTGTGGATCCCCACTGATTCATCTCCCCATCACCACCGATCTTGGAGTTGTTGTTCTTAGGAGCTGAGAGTGGTTTCTTGGAAGGGACAGAACAGTCTTGACTACTAGTAGAAGAAGAAGAAGATTCTGAAGTTGGTTTGTAAACAGAAGATGTTGCAGAGAGCTTAGCCCCAGTGAGAAGAAACCTATCGTGCTTCTTCTTGTGCTCGTTGGCAGAGTGTATCGATGTGTCACAATCTTTGCATAAGATAGCCCGATCTTGCTGACAAAACAACAAAGCTTTTTTCTCCTACAATTTACAAAAATGACTTCAGCTTATTTTGATAGTGTCTTTAAAATCTCGACAAGAAGTTGAAAGAGACCTGACAGATGTCGCAGATAGGACATGAGTTCTTGGAGGAAGCAGGGTAGAGGAGAGAGAAGCGGAGGTGTTTGGAGGCGAGTTTGTTAGCGTGGTGGACTTGGTGGTTCGCAGCCACCGCATAAAGACGCTTCGTCGGCGGTGCAAAACACCGACGCTTCTTCTTTGTCGCAGACGTCGCACCTGATCTTCATCAGTCGATCGACTACGCGAGATGAAGAGAGAGGTTCTTGAAAGGATAGGAGAGAAGATGTTGGACTTACTTGTACGTATAATAATAGAAAGAGAATATTAAGTAAATAATACAAGAGGGTTGCTTGTGTAATAATATCATTATTTTATTCCTTTTTCAATCATATTTATCTTTTTCTTCTTTTTCTCCTATAAAAATTTCTTGTTTTATATGAGAGATGTCGACGAAGACTTGTTAAATTTTTGCGGTAAAATCGATTTTTTTTTTGTTGAATAACAACTAATTATTACTTTGGTAGATCATTCTTCCCCTTTCATTTCTTTTCTGAGAACTTTCATTACGCCACTAACTTCTTAAACTAAATGACAACTAAAATAATATTATTTTTGTTTCATATTAATTATTGTTATAGAAAAAAATTCGTTACAAAATAACTATTGTTTTATTATTTTAATGTAGAATTTATTTTTATTTTAATTTATTTTTTATTAGTTACAATATAGTTAGTGGATAATAATTTTTTATACATAAAATATGTAAAATAAAATATTTTTGATTTATACATATAAATAAAAAATAGTACTTAAAATAAAATAAAGAAAGTATAAATATATTAAGAGACTTAAGGGACATAACTTGTGGAAGCTCATTTGGTCTAATGATTTGACTAATGGTTTATTAATGTTTATATACCAAAAGTTATGAGTTTTCAATTTTAGAAGAATGTGAATTATGCATAATATTAAAAAATATTTGATTCTTCGGCATAGTTTAAGGAGTACCGTCAAAAATAAATCTTATAAAACGGCTTAGAATGATATGGTGAGACATTAATCCGCTTAAGACAGATAAAAATTATTGATTATAATATCATTTGTAATATTTTCTCATAATTTGTAGTAGCATAATTGATCAATGTAAAAAAAACATAATTTATTGACAAAAAAAACATATCTTAAACCTTCAGAAAAAAATCTAACTTTGATCGGATCGGTCGTTCCAATCAATTCTGAGATGGATCAATATTAAGCAGGCATGCATGTAGGTTTTGATAATATAATTTTTTCTGATTTTTAACTTAAAAAATTGATAGTAAATTAATTGATTGTTGTTCCAGAGATATGAAACTCCCAAGATATTTTCTTCAAATCCTCACAGTTGACCACATGTGCATGATACAGAAAAATATCATATTTTGATATTTTGATGATATCTTTAAACCGTGCATGTGCATTTGCATTTGCATTTTTGGCATGATTTAATAATAAGTTTACATGGAAGAAATTAGCTATTGAGCCCGCAATTAGTAATTGGTTTGATCCACGAACTTGGCAGGAGAAAGACGGTCTAACAAAGAAGGCTTAGCAAACAGAAAACAAGCAACTAATACTGGGTTTATAGACACCATAAATGGGCCTTAACAATACCCAATGACTCCGGGTATATATTAATGAGTCGGGTCACTTTAAAGACTTTCCATCGTCTTTCACCTCCGCGTCACCGTTTCTTAGGGTTATAGTCAAAACCCGAAGACATAACCAACACACAAACCCGAAACATACAAGTTTTAGGATCAGAAGAACTGTGGAGAAGTGTCTGCGAGAAAGATTCGATTTTGCGAAGAGCCCTGAACTCTATGGAAGACGATGGAAGAGACGTTCATCAACTCGATTTGGAAAACGCAGATCAACATATTTGGATGATGAAGAGCCCTGTAGTTGTCTCCAAGACGTGGGAGAAGCTTGCTCCTCCTCCTCCTCCTCCTTCCTTCTCTTCGTATTCTTCCTCTCAATACCATAGTTTAGCCAAGCTTGTTCACTCCCGTGATCCTCTACAGCCCGAGCCCGAGGTATTGGACTACAATCTTCAATTTTGATTCTCAAAGCTCTCAACCTTTGATGGTTTTGAACAAAACCCTAGATTAAAGTTTGAATCTTTACTACCAATTTGGTCTTTAGAAGACTTTTTATATATATTCAGTTCATGATGGAGATGGTTGGTGCTGAGTATGGGAACATGCCAAAGAGCTACTCTTTGAACATGTTTAAAGACTTTGTTCCAATGACTGTACTTTCCTGTGTCGATCTACAAGGTGAGGAGGAGGAGTGATGTGTCTTCACTTGTTTGAGGTTAAGCATCTTCTCATACCTTTTCTTTCTTTGTCTATGAGCTTTAATAGAGAATCCAGCTGCTGAAGGAACGATAGAAGAAAAGTTCGACATGAAGCCACAGGGAGAAGACATGGAAGAGTATGCAAGGCTTTGTCGCGAGAGAACAAGCAGATCCATGGTTAAGAACCGACAGATACAGGTCTTTTTAGTTTGTTTCTCTCATCCTTGGTCTCCTCTCTTTATATACTGTTTAGCTAATCAGATAAGCTTGGATTGTTTTGTAACTAAAGGTTATTGATGATGACCGTGGAGTACATATGAGGCCCTTGCCTGGAATGTATGGTTTAGCTTCCTCCAATTCAAAGGTAATATGATCATTGAGATAGGCAACAATAATTCAAGTTCTTAGTTGTTTGTGTGTGTTGTGTAATGATGAGCAGGAAAAGAGGAAACCTGTTCCGATTAAGCAAACAGATGTGAAGAGGACGAGGAGAGATCGTGGTGAGCTCGAAGGTATAATGTTCAACCTATTCGAAGGCCAACCAAACTGGACTTTGAAGCAGCTAGTACAGAAGACTGACCAGCCAGCTCAGTTTTTGAAAGAGATACTAAACGAGCTTTGCGTTTACAATAAGAGAGGATCGAACCAAGGGACATATGAGCTTAAACCAGAGTACAAGAAAGCTGGTGAAGATGATAAAGGGGGACAGTGAAAACAATCGCATGTTTAACACCAACATTATAAACCTAGAGTTATTTTAGGGAGAGGAGGAGTTTTTAATTTGTAGTGTAAAGCCAGAATGGTCAGATTATGAAATTCAGTGTCTCTGAAACTAAATTACTATTCTGTTAAAATTTCTTACTCCAATTATAAAATAACTACAACTCACAGTTATTTATGTCTTTGAATATTCATACTCTATTTGTTTTATATTTTAAGGGTTTTTATTTTGTTCTAATAAGAATATACTTTATATTTTTAATACAGTACTTTTAATAAAATAAATTTCGTTTCAATAGGGAAGTCGTATTCCCGATTGATATTCTTCACCATGCGTCTTTTTGAGGCAGAATGTTGGCGAAAGACAAATGAAAAAGAAGAAGTAAATAAGGATCATGAAGATCTTCCTACTACAGGAGTTGAGACAGTGTCTTCTTGGATACCTCAAATCTTTATTTGTCAAAATTGATACGTCATGGAACGGAACGATTATGGTAGTGTCAGTGACTTAGGATAGAATCTTAAGGATCAAATGGGTAAATGGGTTCTGAATCTTTCGGATTACGAACATGCGGCATGACTCTATCAGCTTTACATGCGGAGATGGAATGCTTATTTTGGGTAGCCTCATGTATGCAAGACATGAAGATAACATCAACCCATTTCGAAACAGACTGTTCGGACCTAGCGGACTATGAACCCGATGTATTAGCCAGCATTTGCGACGAAAAATGAGGTGTTTCAAAAACTACATGAGGACTTCGAAAACATAACTTGATTCAAATTTTTCGGAATATGAATGGTAGCACGGATGCATTAGCGAGAGTGCAAAAACTAAAAACTATATTTTCTCCCATATAGATAAAATATGGACAGTATTGGCCCATCAAATGTGAAGACCAGAAGCTCAAAAAAAAAATTAAGGCCATGAAAGAGAATATTTTTTGCAGGGGCATCACTACCTTTCACTATGTTTGAACCATATACGCCATCACTACCACTACACTATAGACAAATTGTTGTTCATTTTCGGCCGGTATAATACATATAATTTTGGGGCTGGAAACTCCAGCTTGTAATGCTTGATGTCAGGGCTGGTACTGAATATGGATAGACGGAATTGCTCATAGGAGAACCAACTAATTTAATCAACAATTGATCTAGTTTAAATTGATAGTTAACAAAAAAAATGAATAAAGAGTAAAATAATTTTTTTTTGTAATGTGAAAAAAATTCAAATAGCACTTTATGAAATAGAAAAAAAATATGTTTTTTGAAGATTCAAGAAAATAGTTATACATATACTACATACACAAAAAATATCGTCTTGGTTATATTTTATTGAAGATGTTTTGTAGTTTTCCTATTATTTTTTCGAATTGATGATAATTATATTTTCTGGAAACCAAAACCGAAATCATCTTGGATCAAAGTCACAAAATAACAAAATCAAGTGGGCGTCTGGTTGGATATAAACATATAACGAACATGAAATCTTGTCTAAAAAGACGAGACGTCAATGTGTGCCTTCCACTGCTTGGACATAAGCGGGGACTAATCGTTTTGAAAACGACATGAAAACTCTTTTTGATTTTTTTGTATGTATGATCTATATATCTCTCTCTCTCGCTGAAGTTTCCAAGTTGTTGACATTTGAACCGTAGAATGGGATCATCAACACTAATGACAGAGACAACATTATCAATTGCAATGTACTTCCCTCCTTTTTTTTCTGTTGTGGCAGACACACTAATCTTCGTGTTTACATTTTTATTTCTCCTTCTAACGTTACACTCATTTCAGTTTGTTGACCCCTTGAGTGTTGAATAACTCGAAAGAACTACATTACATTTTAGTTGATCTGGAAATACTAACTTTTAGGATTTTATAGATGGACATATACTCATCAAATATGTGATACTATATTCGTTTCATTATAAATATAGTTTAAGATTTTTTTTGTAATTTTTTTATCAAACATGCATATGTTTCTATAAACACTTATTAGTGCACTTATATGATTTTGTTTATCCAATTCATGAAGTAAAATAATAGATAAAGCTAGAATCTTATTTTAAAACATGCATTAAAAACATATGAAATGACACTTTTGAAATAATACTAATAATTATAACACTAACACTTATTATGAAATAAAAATAAAGCAAAAACCTTTTTCACAGAAAAAATAAGAAATAAAAGTAATATAATTTTCAATAAACTACTGAAATAATATTAAGAGAGAAACTCACATCTAAAGACATTTTCAATAGTCAATCTCTCAAAATGAGTTTGAGTTCTATTCCAACTATTTCTTTCATTTTTCTCTTCAGAAGAAAATATTCCAAATGTATCATTTTATTGATATTTATAATTATATTCTAAAAATATTATATTTTAAAAACCTACATTTTTTTCCAAAATAATTTTATTTTATGTAAATATTTATTATATACATATATTTAATTTTTAAAAGAATATACAATGATTTATATGAAATTATAATTATGTTAATGAAAGTCTTTAAGGTATAAACACAAATATATTTAATATTTTTTATATCAAAACAAAATTATATAAAAGTTTAAGGAGTATTTTGTAGATGAAAAGTTTAACATCAAAATTAGTTTGTGAATAGTATATCATGCGCTATTGTTTATATCAGTTTCTCAAAGCAATATACTATTCAAAAATGGTCTGATGGCGCGATAATATTGGTTGAAACACAATTAGATTAAATTTGTTCTTGTTTTGTATTAGATTGTCTAAGGATTACGTTTAGAGTTAGATTATCTATTCGCTTTCAAGATTATTAAGAGTTTTGACAAAACATTGATACACGATATAAATCTATATTATAATAGGAGATATATTATTCCAGCCATCCTAGTTTTTAACGATACAAATTCACTGCGACTATCACAAAAATCGATTTCGTTTTCAATCATTAGGAAAAAAAAAATCTATGTGGTTGGATCTATATATCATAGGCTAATATTGTATGACAGGCTTATATTTATCGGGAGAAAACAGTGAAAAAGCATTCAAACTAATGAATTATCATTGGTACTTTTAATTGTTAGCAAAATCTTTTTCTTTCCTTTCTTCGTTGGAGCTTATGATGACAAATGCTGAAAAGACGTAAGTTATCTTATTATTTTTTGACCAAGTCACATACGTGAACAAGGAAAACTAGCGGAGGAAGATAGCAATGAAGACATATAAAAAGAAGTTGTAATTTGTAAATCTTATTGTTTTAATAGCTAGAATCTTTATACACTAAATAACTATACGAATGTTTTGTTTTCATCTATCTTTTTGTTTTACTTATATGAATAACGGAAGTTAAGAAAAAATTTACATGATTTAAAAACTTATGAGAAGTTAGTTAAAGGTGAGTTAGTGCTCAACGAAAATACATTAATTGGACAGAAACATATTGCTTATGTAGTACACAAGCGTGGCTAGATAAAAGAAAGAGATCAAATGATCATGTTTAAGGTGGAAATAGTAATCCTTTGATAGAAATTTTGGTGTAACAGAGAAGACTATGTAAATCATATTATGACAATTATTTAGTGGTTTAGTCATGTCGGAAAATCTGTAAGAAGACAATCCCACCAAATTTCATGTCAAATATAGTGGATTTTCCATAATTAATCAATGCATGCATGCCAAGAAAAAGCATTTGAGATGAATAAAAACAAAAAAAAAACAAAATTAAAAAATCAGTATATGTTTTGTACATGAAGAAAGATCTCGCATGCAAAACTCCAACCCACAAAAATGTTGCAGGAAACAATAATTGCATAGTAGGAAGAAAAAAGTTATAACTTCTCTTTTCTTCAAGATAATTGAATGTTTTTATGGCAAATCTCTTAAATAACCTTTTTTAGATCTATCTTAAGATATTTTTCATGTTTTTATCGATTTACCTATTTTGAGTAATCATTAGCAACCAAAATAAAAAAATATTGAGTAGAAATTTTATCCCCCTTATTATCGTATAATCATGTGAATATGTAACGAGTAGCATGCCACAAATTTAAATTTAAGTTCGATTTACCTTTTTTCTTAAATTTGAGTTTTCATTGTAAAGATTTAAAATTACTTTCAAAATTTAAAAAATAATATTGAAAATTTTAAATTGCTTTTGAAGATACTCTAAGTTCTATGGCAGTTTAAAACTTTTTAGACAACTGGCTAGACAGCCTCTTTTGTGAAGTTAAATTGTTTGCTATTTATTTAACCAACAATTTTTCTTCACAGTTTATCTACCTTAAATCATTCTAATTACTTTAGTATATATCAATTATAGTTCAAGTTTAATTGATGAATAATAAAGTAATTATAACGCATGTATTAACATAATTACAAAAATTTTAAAAGTTGACATGTTTTTTTAAAATGTGTTTATTTTTACCGAAATTGTAAATTATCAAATTCAAATTTCAAGATTAAAATTTCAAAGAACTTTATAAAATTCAACGAAGCTTATGAAAAAAATACAATTGGCGAAAAAGCTATTCCAAAAATCAATAATCTTATACATGTATTTGGAAAAGAAATATATATATGTAAAAGAATATCATTAAATAAATAAATTTATTTGGAGGTAAAAATGGTCAACAATTTTAATTTGCTATTATCCAAACGCATTTCAAGTAATTGTAATAAAACTTGACCCGTTGACCCCTTGGCTTTTCCGACGATACGAACATATTTAAGTAATTGGCGTTCTGTAAGACCATAATGAAAACGCTTAATAGAACAAAAATATATTATTTTAGACAAAAGAAAAGTTTGCAAAACAGATTATTATCTTGATTTACGTATAGGAAAACATACGGACGACATCTTAATTAGTTGACAAACTCATTAATTTGCTTTTCTTTTTCTGTGCCATATCTCTTTAGTTTTTATCATCTAATGAAATACTTTTTTTTGTTTTTTTATATTTGACGTTTTAAAAGAATTTTTCTAGTTTCAAATTATTTGACGTTTTTAATTTTCTATGTAAAATTTAATAGTTATTAATGTTAGATGATCAATAATATTATAGCTCATATTTTGTTATTGGTTGAATTATGGTTAGATAAATAATTAATGATGTTTTTGTTTAGAAAATAAGATAAAATTAAATGTTTCTTAATCTATGTGTATGATATTAGAACGTCAAATATAAAAAAACTGGAGGGAGTATCTTTTTTGCAAGAAACTTTGAAAATCACTTTATTTTGCAAGAAACAAAAAGAAAACCGTTGAAAATCACTTAGGACTCCAACCGCAACGTGTAGTAGACGCTTTGAGTAGTATTTTTTTGGTGGAAACGGTTAGAGTAATTTGCCGCAAGTTATAGTTATAGTTTGTTTCCGAAGGTTGATGCATTTGGATCGCCACAGCCCATAGTTTCTCGATTGCAATTGCTTGATTTTTTAAGAAAATTAAAAAGAAAAGAGAAGTGTGTTCTTCTAATAAACGCATTGAAATTACGTTAGTGGTTAAAGTCGCATTAGTCGCACAGTAATAGGTTTAAGAGTCATACTTGTCTCTTCCTTAGTGTTGTCGCACGTCAAGGTGTCTCCTTAGTGACATCCACTTATCATCACAATTCACGACGAATCTAACGATCCTCTATCAAATATCAATCAAACCATCGTATGAATACTTTTTCTTTTGGTTAAAACATCGGATGAATATTGAACATACATAAATCTTTTTTTTTGATTATATATCATAAATTAGAGATCAAATAAGTGTATATAAATCTGATGGGTGTTACAGTCAAACGTGTACTATTATGTGACTTATCACAAGTATTGTCGTAAATAAGGAGTGGATAATTAACAAGAGAACACGAGGTTATAACTTGGGTATATACTAAAAACATCTTCAATCTATTATTACTCTTTTTTCAAAGTAGAGTAACTTTTAAAAAGTGTTGATTTTTACTCAGAATAATGGGTATAGATGTATTATTCTGTTTTTGAAATAATCTCATTTTAGAATGAAATGAATGAGATATTGAGAGTTAAGAAGAGTTTACTTCAAACTCTATTTAGAATGAATATAGTAGAGTTTGAGATGATCTAAAACTCCAAAAAATATGCATGATCATCTCAAAATAATTCTAAAAGAAATTTCATTATTTTATCTACAAAATCTATATATAATAGCAATCTTTTCTTTTCAAAGCTGTGACGTCATTCTTTTTTCATAGGAAAAAAAAAATAAAGATCCAAAGGTGGAGTCTGTTTTGAATATATAATCTAACGAATAAGATTTTGTATAAGATAGAACTATGACGTCATCTTCCACTTGAGGAATGGTCACCAATTCATAGCTCTTCAATGGCGTCTCTTCACACAATCTGCATAACCGTCGTCGTCTCCCTTAAAAGTCGTCTCTTTACACAAACTTATGAATAGAATGGATTGTACACGTTTTGCAAATTTTCCTGTAGTTTATTCATTAGATTCTTTCTCGCTCATTGTCTCTTGCCCTCCACATCCAAACCTGGTAAAAAAAATCTCTGGACCCTCGTGACTGCTGATGGATCTTTGCTCCTCTCGCCCTCTGTCCTTTCTACTAAATCAATTTACTCAATGTCTCTATTATGGGTTCATAGCTATTATATACAGATTGTATGCGGTAGTAGTAGTACTAACTATGAATGGGTATAATTATTCCAACAACACCCAATTAGGTTTTGAAAGAGATGATTAATTCTCTTTAAATCACTGAGAAATATTTGAAAAAAAAAACACTGGAAAAAGGGATTAAAAATTTTTGTTATGGTTTGCAGAGGATTTTGAGAGGAAGAAGATCTTGTAATTTCCGTTCATTCATGAAAAAATAGATTTTGACAAACGTGAAACGTATAGATTGTAGATGTATCAAACTAACTGATTAACTGGTTTAAATTAGTTATTCATGTCTTGAGTTTACATATTAATAGGAGAAGAAATCAATTCAGTGTTTTTTTTATAGTCAACAATGGTTGTGTTATTTGAGATCTCATGAAAGTTTAAAAGACAAAAAAAAACATTTTGATGAACTCTTTGTTGGTTTTTTTTGTTTGACAGGGCTTTCATTGTTGGTTTATTTCTTTATCAGTTTTTTTGGCACTGTTTCGTTTTGACGGACAATGAATAATACAACTAAATAACTTTTTAACCACTTAAAGATCAAAGGCATATAATTTCATTAATACATACCGTACGTTATATTATGAAGAGTTTATGTTTGTAATTGTAATTCAATGATTTGTAACATCATAAGATCAAATGCTCATACGAACCTACCGTCGGGGTCTCTCCACTTCTTTTGTAAGTCCAAACTTCCCCACTTTATGGCATCTTCTTTGTAGCCAAAGAACAATCGGCAACTCACTTAGTTTTTTTCTCAGATTATTTATAGATGCCAACAAATTTTGTCTTTGAAGATAATACTTTTTCAAAAAAAAAAAGAACTGTGCTTAGTTACTCGGTATGTTATAAAAATGAACCTTTTCAATAAAAATGAACTGAGGATAGCAAATAGCATTCTTCTCTTTTTCGTATACATTTGTTATAACTCCTAAATTATTTTTCGTACATAGTAATTGACACATTGAAAAAGAACTGACGTGAGGATAGCAAATAGCATTCTTCTCTTTTTGAATTTGTGTTTGTTTGTGTTTCCAAATTCTATTACTGTCACATCTCTCTCTCTTTCAATTTTGTATGTATAATTTGTAAATTATCTAGATCGCTGAGTATCTCTGAATGAGGTTGGTTAGGAGAACCAAAACAATTACTATGGTCTATCACAACCTCAACAACATCCTCAAGTGCATCACTCATCTGTCTGTGCATGTGTTTAAGTGGGGAAGTTTGGGAATACTTCATCGGTAAGTTTCTAGGGAAATTAGACTTTTATAAAGTTAGAAATTAGTAAACTATTATGCTGTACCTACTATCAGAGAGTACTACATGCTTATAAATTAATTTTTAAAATGTATCTCTTTATTGTAACTTATTTCACTAATGTCATTGAAGATTGTGTATTTTACTATATATAATAGCAAACTTGTTTTTATAGGAGAGAAATTACATCCAACAATTAAGTTTATTTTTTAATTTTTAATTTAATGGTTACAATTTAATTAAAGAATTTAAGTATAACATCATAGTTTCACTTAAATAAAAGACACATTTATTTTTAAAAAGTTGCATCTTTTTAAAATTTTAAGCGTTGAACCCTTTTTTAAATATTTTTTCACTATAAAAAATTATATACTTTTAGAAGCTTAACCAATAAACTCGTTCATAATAAAACATTTTAAATATTCTATTACCTAAACATAACACATATACATTCATTAAACAGTAGTATCTTTTAAAAAAATTAACCATTGTATTTATTAAACTATTTCATTATAGAAAATTTGTATATATTAACAAATATATTAAAAATCTTTTCTGGTTAGCATAAAAGATCTCTTTTAAAATTTATCATTTATGTTAAGCGAAAGTGTTTTCAACGAAGAAGTATGACGTATCTCATTTAAGAGGTAGGAACATGTCATAACCTAAAAGATATATATGAACGTGATATGATCCGATAAGAGTGTGTTATGATCCAAAATATATGAACGTGTCCTAAATTAAGAACTATGAACGTGTTATGACTGAAAGGGTGTGAAAGTATTGTGACCGAGAGGTTGCGAATGAGTCGTGACTGAAAGGGTATGAATGGATCGTGATCAAAAGGGTGTGAATGCTCATGACCAAAAGGGTGCGAACGGGTCGTGACTGAAAAGGTGTTAATGGATCATGACCAAAATGGTGTAAAAGTGTCATGACCTAAAGGGTGCGAATGGTTGTGACCGTAAAGGTGCAATGATCGTGACTAAAAGGGTGCAAACGGGTTGTGACCGAAAAGGTATAAACATGTTGTGATTAAAAGAGTGTGAACGCTCATGACCGAAAGGGTACGAATGGTCGTGTCCAAAGGATGAAAACGGAACGCGACCGAAATGGTGCAAACAGGTTATGACCGAAATAGTGTAAACGGCTCATGACCGAAAAGGTGGGAACATGTCGTGACCGAAAAGGTGTAAACATGTCGTGACCAAAAGGGTGCGTGAACAAAAGTATGTGAACTGGTTGTGATAGAAAATGTATAAATGGATCATGACCAAAAGGATGCAAAAGTGTTGTGACTGAAAGAGTGCGAATGATCGTGATCAAAAGAGTGCAAATGGTCGTGACCAAAAAGTGCAAATGATCGTGACAAAAAAAGTGCAAACGAATAGTGATCAAAAAAATATAAACATGTCGTGATCAAAAAAGTGCATAACGAAAGAATGCAAACGGTTCATAAACGAAAGAGTATAAATGAGATCAAAGGATGTAAGCGAATTGTAACCAAAAGATGCGAATGAGTCACAACCAAAAAGATAAGAATGGATTGTGACTGAAGAAGTAAGAGTCGTTTAACTTTGTTATTAACATGTTACTCTTGTAGGCTCATAATTTTGTCAAGCGTGTGAGTGATTAAAAGATTTTTATATCTTTATTATTAAAGTATAGCTGTTTGGAAATTAACAGCCACCACTTATACAGCCATGTCTTTGTTGGTTTATAATTAAGTTTGGTCATATACAAGTGTATGTAAATTTGTGTCTCTTGATTGAATAGTTGTGTCTCAATCTCAAGAGCCACATTGTTTAGTTTATATTGTATGTGTAAAAATGTATTTATTATGTTAAAGATTACAAGAGAACATAGTTATTATACCCTTTGGTTACAAGAGAGAAGAGTTATGTCTCTTACTTTTCATACTCTTTTATTTGCACTCTTTCATTTCTGTTGTTTTATACCTATATAAAGATTTTGACATTCTCTTCTGGATACAACATTTTTTCTCATATAAATAAAGTTATTGTTTCCCTCTCACGTTAGAGTAAAATTCATTTTCTGTTTTTAGTCACAATCATAAGAATTATGATACAAATCTGTTTTACTCTGTTTTGGGAAATTAAGTTTTCATTTGCATTTTTCACCTCAAACTTTTGTTCACCAATAACTGCATTCATCAATATATAAAGTTATATCTTTGTTCTAAAATCTACTTTTGTTTTCATCAAACAGACACCCAAAAGACTCGAACGTCAAAATTAAACTACAAATATAAAAATTTAAAGGAATATCAATCCATGTAAATAAATTTTATATTTCATCAGACTTTTATGTATTGACATGTTTTCTCTCTATAATTATATATTAGATCTTATTATTCATAAAGTTTCCATAGTTTGCGTGGACTTTCAGCCGCCAATATTCAATTATAAAGTGTGGGATAAACCAAAAAATGGATACGAGGAAAAGATCATACTATCTCCAGTTATTATCCATCAAGAAAACAAAAATACTGTTAGTTTTTCGTATATTTTCACTATCCAAGAATTCATATATAATAGAAAATATCTTTTATTAAAACAGAAATACTCATTTGGACATAACCTTAGACATACATTAGAGCACATCCATCCCTAAACCTCTAAGAGGTTCTTAGGTTTAAAAAAAAAAAAATTAATAAACAATATTGTCACATCGATGAATAGTTAAGAGTTCGGTTACTAAACTCCTCATTTAAGAGGCGACTCTTGCACTGTTCGCGGGCCCGACTGCCAAGTGTTGGCCCGCGAGTGGTTCTTTTTTTTTTTTTTTTTTTTTTAAAAAAGTTAAGGACTTTTGGAGGGGTTTAGGGATGGAGGTGTTCTTAGTTCTTAATAAATACGAAAACAATATTATATTATTAATTATGTTTCCAAACAATACAATACAATAATTAATCTCTTATCCAAAATTATAAACATTAGATCTCACATGTTCAATAACTTTTATTTATCCTTTTCAATCATTTGACTAAAACCTTCAATTAATTTAGGGAGAATTTCAAGTTTACCATTTTTGTTGTACCACTTTTCATTTTTACCTTCATTAAAGAGACATTTTCAAAAATATCATTTTTTTAAGAGGCAATTTTTTTTAAAATTAATTAGAATATTAAATTTTACATTCATAAACCCTAACCCTACCCTACACCATCCCTTAACTCTAAATCATAAGTCTTAGATTAATTAACCCAAGTGTTATAAGTATATTTTTTCCTCTTAAAAACAAGAGTAAAAGTGATTAAAGTATTTTTGAAAACTAGTACAAGTAAAGTGATACTTTTGACAATTTCCTATTAATTTATAAAACAACTAGGGTCGGTCCGCGCTACGCGCGGGATATGCTTTATTATATTATTTTATATTTGTATTGTGTTTGTTTTATGTTTGCATTTGTAAGAGAAGTGTATAATAATGTTTATAGTTTTTAAGAATATTTGGGTATAGGGTGAACTAATGATTGTATGATGTTATTGTTTGTTTCATTTGGTTAACATTTGAAAGTAATAACTGGATAAATATTTTTGGTTGCTTTTTAAGTTATGTATACGAATAAGTGATGAGAAAGATTATTGGAGTAGGAATTTATATGTTGTAATTATGCTTGTATTATAGCAAAGTTGTTTATTTGTATAATACTGATTACCCTTTTGTGCGTATAATAAGGAAAGTTGTCGCCGCTGAGACATGAGATAATTATTCGACACAAATAAGCAATGATCGGCTTATATTTTTCTAAAATGTTGTAGCTTTAAATTGTGTCCTTATTATTGACCTTTTATGATAGAAAACATAAGAAAAGTGTTTGAATACCTCATAAGAAGGTTCATTGAAGAACATTGCATTAGTACTATGTTGTTGATCGTTTAGTTAACAAAGAGTTTCAGAGAGTATAATATCTTTCACAAATAGTTTGAGTTAATGCATACTAATTAAGTTGTTCGCAAATTTTAAGTTAATTATGTTTTGGTAAAGTTAATTACTGAACCCAAAAGGGTGAAGTTTCAACTTTTAATAATATATGATATAAAAGTGGATGGGATTGGCCGCGTATCTAATTGATCACTTTTTATTTATTTATATGAAACATGTATTCTCAATTATTTTATTTTAACTATTGTAATATATTTATTGTGTTTATTTGATTAATGTAAACATAATTTCATCATATGAAGCGGTTAACCATTTTATTTTACTAAATTTATGATTAAATTGTTTTTGGAATTTATGACCTAACCATTTAAAAAAAAACATTTTACGCTTATTTGAAAAACAAATTTAGTATTTTGTTTATATCATGAAAATAAATTTCTTGTTTTTATATCTTCTTAGATTTTTCAATTTTTTATTAGAAAAACTATATTTTGATTATCTATTAATTCTTTGTAATGGTTTTGTTAATATTTTGGAATTAATCTTTAAATTAAGTTTAATGATGAGAAAAGTAAAAAAATATTAAATACACTCTTTTGATAACTTCGTTGGTATTTCTTTTTAAATTCAAAACATGTTTTATAATATTGACATGTAACTCTTCATGTTTCATCCTTCTACATTTAACTTGCATAAAAAATATCATAAAATATTTTATCAATAATTTTTAGTTAATCTTTTTAGAACTTCAACCTCACATTTTTTTGGTATATAGAAACACTAATGAAATTTTAATAAAATCTGCAGACGATAATGAAGTTAATTTCATAATTCCTCAAAAAATATTTTATTCATACGTTATGTCGTTTCATGACTAACATAAACCATATGTAGTTTTCATCTAGATAGCATATCTGGAAAGACTTGGTTACTTTCATGAAATTTATGAAACTATAATCAATATCTGTCATCTTCCGCATAAACCCATAAAGGAAATAAAAGAGTTTGATTTCGTCTTCTTCTAGCTTTGCAATCTTCAACTTCAAATTCACAGCGTTGTGATTCTAATAATTGTATGGTTAAAATGTTTCAAATAGCTTTACGTCGACCACTCGTGGTGGCTCTCGTCCTGTTCGGAATCCTAGGAATCGTTCCGCTTTTTCATATGTATAACCAAGTCGGTGGCAATCGAGGCCATGGTACGATTTCCTCATCTAATCTTCGCTTGCACTGTTCATTTTGTTTATCATTAGCCGGTGTAAAAGATGTTTTGGTTGATCAAAAGTATACGTACATATATTACATATTTAATATCAGAATAATTAGTTGTGATATTTATAATTTGAGTCTTTTACATGAACAAAGAATTATACTTCGATTTTCCTTGCAGTTTTATTATATTGTTTCCTATTTTAGTTCTTAAATTTTAGTTAACATTCTTCCATTTTATCTTATATAATTTTATATACTTAATATTTAATATAACTAACACTAAATTATTAATTTTATATTTTTTTGTTACTGTAGTATTTAAATATCTTTATATGTTGATATGCTTTATTGACTCGTGATACGTTGGAAATTTGGAACAATTTCATCGCTTAACCTACTTAACAATTTATATTTACTTATATATGTTTCACCATATGCAATTTTTTTCCATTTTATTGTTGTTTGTTTGTGACTATAATTTCTTATCATCAAAATATAATTCACATATTTTAACACAACTTTAAATTATTTACAAACTTTCACAAAAAAATTGTTTTGCTTGAATAATATTTTTTTTAATTTCTGAAGAACTAATGAATATATTTTAAGTTGTTTCTTTTTCTTATAATCTCACACATATATAGAAAATTATTACTTGTTCTTAATCAACCAAATTTATTTTAAATCTTAATCAACAAATGTCGTAGAGATGTTATTATCTTTATGATTTTATATAATCAACAAAATACCAAAGACAATATGTCCAACTTTTTTGTCCTTCTCTTGCCATAAGATAGACTGAGAGAACTATTGAAACATTGTACCATTAAAAAACTATTTTCTAAATAATTTCAGTTACTTACTTGCTGTACCTTAAGACTTAAAAATCTGACAGAATGTATTTGAGATCGTAGTCATAAAATAGAGAATCATTGCAAGTAAGAACCTGTTCTTAATTAATACCTACACCGTCTATAGCTTTCTTCGTAACTATGTCTTCCTTGGAATAATCAAGTACACTCAGAAAGATATTCCACCTTGAGCTATTGTCTCTGTCGGGTTTTTGCATTACTAAAAGCGTAATGCGAGAAGAATAAGAGACATCTCCATATATCGGAACCTACACAACAAATATGAGAACAATATGTTATCATTATGTTAACTTAAGAGCCAAGCAAATATCCTTTCTTCTAAAGGTAAATTTTTAAAGGGGGGGGCTTGACCGTCTTGATTTATCAGTTTACTTTGATCTCTCCATCGTTAGCTTCAACTACTTTCCCATCTATACATGCTTCATCTGTATCTTCTACTCAGATCTGTGACCTGAAATATACCTTTACGCAGCCTGATGAAAAGGTTAAATATTCAGAAACACAAAGAAATCAAAATGCAGATTAAAGAAAAAGTCTTGTACTATTGAAATGAACAAATATGGTTGGAATATCATAGAACCGATCCGTATGAAGATTACAAAAAAAGACCTGAGAACCCAACCAAAGGTGTTTCAAAACAATGAATCCAACGATGAATAGCAGAGACCAAAAATAGCAGAGACCTTAAACCTCTTAAAAGTTTTTCCTTCCCCAACACTTTAAGAGAACAAAGATTGCCTTGAAAAATTAAAGATTTGTGCAAAAACACAAACTGTTCTCGGGCTTTCACCCGGATTTTCTCTCATGATTGTTTTCCCTTGTTTGGTGATGCTCTGAGTTGTAGATTAAAAACAAATATTAATTGAAGGACAAAACTATATCAAATAAACCGACAAAAAGTTCACTAAAATCTCGTGATAGCTCATTCGTTGCATACAAAGGAACTTCAGTGAGCAGTCAAAATATTTTACCTTACATGGAACTTACCTAAGACCACAATATACTTTGCTCGATGTGATTGTTGCTTCAATTAAGTAGGCCTCTCCCCTGGTTGCCCATCGTTAAGTTGAGGTGAATGTTATCTTGTTTCATCAAATTAAGAAGTTCCTCAAAGTGAACCAACAAAATAAGACAATAGTACATAGTTAGGTAAATAATGAAAATTATGGCATTTTTTGAAACCCAATGGTATCGTATTCTATCCTTGGCCTTTAGATACACAACTTGTCTGTGAGCAATCCTTCATGTCTATTACTGGGAGATGCTGGAGATTATGTCGGGTGAGTAAATTCATGCGACTGGTATCGCTGAATATGACGAATAATACGTATACTAAGAGAGTTTCTGAATATGTTTTTGAGAAGATGTAAGCTCACCTCTTTTTATATCCGCAGAGACACCGACTTTGAGATGATAGATACACAATGAGTTGGAGATGGTGGCCAAAGGAGTAAAGACGCCGTTTAATGCGATGAAACAGAAGCCCGTTCAGATTCGATGGATGTGAAGAAGATGAAACAACAGATAGGGAACCCTAGATTTGGAATCTTCTCGCTGACTTAAGCAAGGCACACTCTCTACGGCGGAGAGCGATGAAACTTAAGAACCCTAACTTTCGGATCAAGATGGTCACAAAAGATTACGGCTAATCATGTCTGGGCTGATTTTGTTGGGCCAAAGCAAACCAAAAATCAAAACCCAAAGCCCATAACCTCCCCTTCTGTTAATGAAACGCTGAGTTTTAAACGGACGGGACAAGTGTCGCCCTAAGAACATCCCATTTGATGAGGTGGCATCACCAGAAGGGAGTAAACTGTTCTTTATATATATAGATATCAAAAATAAGTATAACTACTTTTGCGGGCCTAATACTATAAATACGAAGTAGTAAATAAATGCTTACTATTAATTGAGCCATAATGAATTATTTTTAAAATTTCTCAGACAAACAAAAAGTTAGATGATTATTTAAAAAATCATTTCTAAAACAAAGCGTTAAATATCAATTTTTTTATTATATAGCATTTTACTAAAGTAAACATGTTAAAAATTACGGTTATGCTTAAACAAATACAACTTTTTTTATTAATTTTTTCTTTTAAAAATCAGTCTGTTAGGTTTTCTGTTTTCATCACTACATTTATAATAAATGTATCTCGCAAATATATGTATAATATAAAAATTAATAAATGTGTGGGATAGTATAAAAACTGAATAATTGAAAATAGCATATAATTTTAAGCACATATATCTTATTAATATTGTTAAAGCAGTTTGATTTTTTATTAAAGAATTCATATTCCCGCGCGAATGCGCGGGTTTGTTTCCTAGTTAGGTTAAAAGCTAACCTTTGTGTGTTAACATTCAAAAGAGGAGTGGGGGAAAGGAGAGAGAGATAGATCGGAGACAAGAAGATTCGCTCGTGGGCGAGCAAAGATGATAAAGAATGAAATAAAGTCAGGAAAAAAGAAGACAAAAGCAATTAATTATCCCAACTAACTCCCTCTCTTCGTCTGCTCGTCATCTCTACTGTCCTTACTCGACCCGTTACTGTCTTGCTGGGTCCTTACCCGACCCGTTTTTCTTACCCTTTACCCGTTGAGAGAGTGACTTGGATAAAAGTATGAACTTTATCTAATTCAAAAAAAAAAGTATGAACTTTATGTAAAAGGGTTTATTGTCTTCTTTTTAACCTAAAAATGAATGTTGTCAAAAAAAAACTAAAAAGGAATATCTTTTCTTTTAAAATACAGACTTTGTAAGCACTAGTTCAGTAAGTTGGGCAAATTAATAGTGAACCTTGAGTCTTTATCATCAATGACACAACTTTCTTAACTGATATAACATGGTATTAGTGATTATACGATCATATTGTTGACATGTGCTTTATGTATTTTTTTATTTGACCTTATGATCTAACAAGTATTAAATTGATAATTTGAAAACTTGTCTAATTTCATAGTCTTACTGCATATTAGTTTGTCAAAAGATACCAGATAACTGATAGAGACAGACCATACCAAAATTATAAAAATATAAGAGTATATATGAGATTAGAAAGTTATTTTTATTGATAATATAATTATATTTTCTAAGAAATTTCGTTAACACATTTTTATATATCTTTATGCGTTTTATAACTTTATTTTTACGAGGGTCTAATAATTTTTCATGAAATCATCAAACCAGCATTTAAATAAACCAGACCAATAAAATAATTGAAGAATTGAAGAAAAAATATTATTCGGTTTGGTCAAATATGCATATTAGTTAACAAAGATAACTGGTTACTGAAAATGTTTGATCCATCATTCATTCTAGAAGATGTACATAAACGGCTTCAACATTCTATGTTAACACTTGATTCAAATTGTAGAATCCAAGCTCACGTACGGTATCAAGAGAGTAAAAGGTTGAAGCCGATGAAAATAAAGAGTTTTTAATCTTTACTTTAACCGTACAAATATGTTACATTAGTCTTATATAGTTATTTCAACTATCACTTAACCAGCTCAAATTAATAACCGGTTTAAACAAGTAAACCAAATTATCCATTATAATACACTCCCTTAATTTTTTTTATCTTTGAGATATCTAATTTAGAGTAAATATTTGACAATAACATACATTGGAGTAAAGAATGGAATAGACTGCGATGTAGTACTTTGGTAAATATATCGGCAAGTTGATTAATGGTAGATCAGATTACAGGCCTTTATCTGATCATATATAGTATGACAATCAATGTCAACATATCTACTAGGCTCATAGAACACAGATTTGTGGCTACGTAAATCACAAACTTGTTATTACAGAACAATTCTGGCTGGAGTACTTGCTGTAATACGCAAATCCAAGAACAATTGATGCAACTAAATCAGCTCAGAAGCAAAATCTAAGCTGTGATACTTTGCATCATTGCTGCATAAAGTATATGTATGTTGAAGATCCTATCATAGCATAACTAATTTTTGGTGCTAGATTTGGTATGTTTTATGATAAGAATATTTGGTATTCTTACATACCGTTCATACTGAATACTATTGTCTCATGTAATTTGCTGATAAATAGCATTATATTAGGAAAGAATAATTTCCAAGTTCAACCATACAATAATACGACGAATGTCTGATCCAGTTGGTATGGCTTCAAAGAGTAAGTAGTAATTTCATGTAGCTTAATTACTCAAACTTATTTATTTTTATAATGATTAAACATACGTAACATATGGATCTTAAACAGTTTTGTGACAAGAAATAGAATTTCTGGTTTGTTTTCACGTGGATATTCCATGTCGTGATTACATTTTTACGTGTTAGGAAAAATGCATATCTGTTTGTTTTCACGTGGATATGCACATGTTTCAACCACATTTTACCAAAAACTTTCTCATGTGTATATATTTTCGATCTTTCAAACAAATTAAAAATAAAATGAAAACATACAAAGGACCCATAACAATTTCGATGATTATATTCTATGAGGATATAAACTATTTGAGTACTGCTTAAGCAAAACAAAAAAAAAACTATTTGAGTACTGGACTTAGAACTTAAGTAATTCACAGGTATGTAGGAAACTATGGAACTATAAATAATTGAGGACAAATACAGATGATCGTGTAAGCGTGTACATAATTATTGTGAGTGTGGGTGTGCCTACGAAATAGGAGGTACTGTGGGTCTCACGGTTCGCGAGTGCGCGTGGGGCTCGTCCCTACAAAATTAATTATTTAACATATATAATAATACAATATTTACCAAAAAATAAATAAAAAATATGTTAGCGATATATAGTAGTAGTACTATAATAAGACTGTTAATCTCCTGGAGATTACTGTACACGTAATAATTAGTAGCAATGCCATGCTGCCAAATAAATAAGGAAGGAAAGGACAAACTAAACAAATTATAATGTCCAAGATAGTGAGTGCATATTGAGGGGCTACAGTAATAAACGGTTCTGCTTTTCCTATTTAATTTGACATTTTTACTTTTTATTTATTTTCAGATTTAAAATGATTTTAGATAACAATAAAAATCAAGTAAAATAATGATGGTTGCCTTAATGAGTAGTGGCGTGAGGGTTGTCATGTCAGCTAGAACAGGCAGAAAATAAAAGAATGTGGGAGGCAGCCTGCCCCTTTACATATTTTTAAGCTGTGTTCTTCATTTTCTATTAAAAGAAAAACAAAATAGTACACAGTTAAAATCCGGGCCCTTTGTTTAATCTATGATTTAGACTTTTTTTTTGAGTAAAACGATTAAGATTTAACAGCTTCATTCACATAGTTAAAGTCTATCATATGCTTTTGATCAAAAAAAAAGTCTTTCATATGCTACTTTATACATTATAAAATGATTTAAGGACTTATATCTTCTCATTACGTCTAACCAGGAATGCTAATGGCCAATGAGTAATTCCGTTTGATGTATTGTGAGATGTTTTAGACACGAGGACGCATGTAATGAACTAACAGTCTTATCATTCTATGACAAAAAATTTGATTAAAAATGTTACAGATCAAAGTTAACAACAAATATTGATTTTAAGTTCATGTGAAGTTCAAATATTTGTTAAGTTTCGACTTTAGAACACATGCCTTCATTATGAGATGCACCAAATTTGTTGTAAATTCAACTACAAAAAGCTGGCATCAGAAACCGAAAGCGGTTATTACAGGGATCTTGATAATGTAATAATTACATATTGAATTTTCGTTTGACCTAAAATTTTAAAATACAATCGTTTAGCTAATTGATTTTTTTTCGTTTAGCTAATTGATCAAATGAATGTTTTTTCTTCGTTTAGCGATTTGCCGTCGTTAGGGTTTTGATTTGCAAGAGTAAGATATGTTTGATTATAAAACTTAGGGAAAATTGTTATGGTTAAGTTTTTTTTTTTACTTTTCAGGAATATATACTATTTTTGTACGGCAACATTTCATGTGTTTTTATATAGTTTTTTTGTTGCTGATATGTCAACATGTTTTTGATAAATATAATAACTGAACAACACATATAATAACACTCACGCACATATAACCAAAATAACCAATTTGATCATACGGTCTCTTTGATTGAAGTGGGAAGAGCCTTCTGTGTACAGAAATTTTACCCTTTACAGCATCACTCAAAAATTATAATTTAGAGCCAAAAACGTATTAGATCGTTGAACGATAGGCTAATGGAATTAGCAGTGATGATGTTACAAATCGTTAAATCTAACCTCCTTAATTATAAGTTTTGGAAGATAGTGGAAACCGAGTTGGGTAAACGGTTCTTGCGTTCATGCCATAGCCAGTACACTTTTGATTGCATCCCAGTTTTCCTGAAAATTTGATCACTTTGTATAACCAATAACGAAATAACACTAAAAATCAAAGTTCAAAATATTATAATTATTAAAGGATGACATGCCTCCAAAAACTTCCATTATATACCAAAATAAACAAGTTTTGTTTATGACCGAAATGACAAACATCATTAATGTTCACAAATCCATTTTAATTCAATATTTCATTTTTAACGCTGATTTATTATTCCCTCCGTTTTTGAATAAGTGTCACTTTGACATTTTTCATGGAAATTAAGAAAATAGAAAAATATATTAATATACCCTCATTTAATGTTCAATTATTTGAATAAAAATAATTTTAAAAACCATATATTAGTCATTTAAAAGAGTAAAAAATAGATTATATATGAAAAGTTGCATTGGAAATACAAAATGACATTTTTTTGAAATAAAAAAAAATTAAAATGACACTTATTTAAAAATATGGGGAGTATAATATAACAATTATGCAAATGTTACGTAAATGATTATACAACCGACATTTCTATCTGATTTATAAAGATTCGTGTCAAATTGTTCTACTCCAAATCATTTTATGGGGATCCATGTCAAACCAATTTTATGTGTACCATACCAAAGATTTTATGTAATTTTTTCCTTTATTAATCTACATAATTATTTAATAAATCGCCATTTCAAGATTTGAAACCTGAACTTCCTACGGTATATTTATTAATGAACTATTATTTAAACCATCTGAATAAAATAGTTTCTACATATTTATTCAATATTTCGGTTTGTTATATATGTGTTTAAAACAATATACATTTAATGGAAATGCCATACTACAATTTCTCAAGCGTGGTGGTTCCCACAGCCAAAGGGGAATGAGATAGCTATCTACCTATATTTATATCTCCACAACTTCACTCCTTTTCCTCAATCAAACACACTTCATTCCTTCTCCATCTTCGTCCGAATCAAACGTCAGTTCCAATGGCTGATAACACTGATAACCGGAGAGCCATATGGGGAGTTCCGGAGAAGCTTCAGCTTCACATAGCGATGCTCACGTTGCAGTTCGGTTACGCCGGATTCCATGTGGTCTCGAGAGCTGCTCTTAACATGGGAATCAGCAAACTCGTCTTCCCTGTTTACCGTAACATCATTGCCTTGCTTCTTCTCCTTCCCTTCGCTTACTTCCTCGAAAAGTAACCTTTAAAAAAAAAACCTTTTCTATCTATTTTTTTGTCACTAACTAATAACTTAGTAAATTAATTACCAAACTTGTGTTATTTAGGAAGGAGAGACCAGCGATTACACTAAATTTTCTCATCCAGTTCTTCTTTTTGGCACTCATCGGGTATATATATTTATATTAGTCCCTTTAATATTTTCAATAACAAAATTAGATTACTGATGAATATTTTATTATTACACGACACAGAATAACAGCGAACCAAGGGTTTTACTTGTTGGGACTGGACTACACTTCGCCAACATTTGCTTCTTCCATGCAAAACTCTGTTCCTGCCATTACCTTTCTCATGGCAGCTCTTCTCAGGTATCGATCCATCTCTCGTGTTTCAATTATGAAGAAACAAATATATATAATTTAAAATCTTGGACAGCTATAACGAACCACTTTCTTTTTACCAAAAAAAAACGAACCACTTTAATAATTTCGTTTTGACTTTTCAACGTAGAAGAAAGAACCCTACCGTTAGAGGACATAATATTATACGTAAACAACATTGGATGCCTAGTGATAATTAGTTACGGTAATGTAATCACAATAGTAATGACACACTTTATGTATATGTACGTATAAAACAAACACAGGATTGAGAAAGTAAGAATTAACAGAAGAGACGGTATCTCCAAAGTCCTAGGAACAGTACTTTGCGTAGCCGGAGCTTCCGTCATCACTCTTTACAAGGGTCCCACCATCTACACTCCGACTAGCCACCTCCACACTCACCTTCTCGCCACCAACCCCGCCGTAATAGCGCCGCTTGGAGACGCCGCACCAAAAAACTGGACTCTTGGCTGCCTCTACCTAATAGGTCACTGTCTCTCGTGGTCCGGCTGGCTCGTGATTCAAGCTCCGGTTCTTAAATCTTACCCGGCTAGGCTCTCGGTTACGTCTTACACTTGCTTTTTTGGAATCATTCAGTTCGTGATCATCGCTGCTTTCTGTGAAAGAGATTCTCAGGCTTGGGTTTTTCACTCCGGTTGGGAGCTTTTCACCATCCTCTACGCAGTTAGTTTCTTTTCACCCTTTTACTTTTACACTATGTATTACTATATCAGTTCTTTAAAAAAAATCTAATATGTTCACCTAATAAAAAAACATTAAAAATTATTTATAATACATTCTTTCTGAAATTATCAAATCTAATAAACTTAAACCACTAATAATTAATCAATTCTAAAATATAGTTTTTATTATTAACTTTGTCAAAAAAATATTATTAACTAATTAAAAAGTTATAGAAAACGTAAAATCCTTTTTGTGCAACAATTCTTTTTCTTAAAGACTTAAAAACATTTATTTTAAAGAATGGAAAGAGTATATATTTCAATCTTGGGCCTACTGTTTTAAATTTGTCAATTTGGTCCTCACGTTGTGCTGTTTCCAGGGAATAGTAGCGTCTGGAATCGCGTTTGCGGTTCAGATTTGGTGTATTGACAGAGGGGGTCCAGTCTTCGTTGCGGTTTACCAACCTGTTCAGACTTTGGTCGTTGCGATTATGGCTTCGATTGCTTTAGGCGAAGAGTTTTACTTGGGCGGGTATGTGAAACTAATAAACCATATAAACGGGTGTTTTCAACAATTTCAACTAAATCAAAGGAGTAAAAACATATAATTTAAACTCTTTTGCACCACATGTCGCTTCTTTAATGGCAGGATTATTGGAGCCGTGTTGATCATAGCAGGACTCTACTTCGTGCTGTATGGTAAGAGCGAAGAGAGGAAGTTTGCAGCTCTTGAAAAGGCTATGAGCCAGTCCTTAGCGGAGCAAGTTATCGAGCGTGCACCCGTTTCTCGTGGCTCCATCAAGTCGTCCATCACAGCTCCACTGCTCCATCAGTCAACGAACAACGTTTGACTTGTCGAGTGTCCCTCTCTATCTAATAATTACAACGCCATTTACGCAATGTTGTGCCGTTGTGTTTTATTTTATGACTTTTGTGTCTGTTTTTTTTTTGTTATTTATTTTAGTCTTTTTTCTTAATATTAATTACCTGAGAAAAGTTTTTGAGGAGGGAAAGGAAGTGGATGAGACATCACTGTTCATGAGGATGGTGGTGAAGATGACAATGATGAAGAATCTGTGGAAGCTTGGATTTGGACCTTTCAATATATTATACTTGGGCTGATATCTTAGCGCCCTTTTATTACATTTCTTGTGGTTTTTATTTCGCTTTTCTATCATCATCAATAGAATGTTATAATTTGCATTTATGGTTTATACCTTTGATCACTGTCAGGGTATTCAAAACTGATATCCAAAATCTTGAAACTGAATTTAAACCAAATGAACAGATTTTTTATAAATCATATTTTATTCTATTTATATACGGCATCTTCATTAAGAAAATTATTTGACAATTTTTATATGACCAGAGACACGGTAGCATAAGCGAATTTGGCATGGAATCAAATGTTAGTGGACTATGTAGATTCAATAAATCAACTATTAGGTGGAGACCAAATACATGGGCCGAAGATAACACAATAAACAAAACAATATACAATAGTAAAGCCCACAAGAAACAGACACATGCAGTCTTAACATTCACCGTTACACAACATCAAGCTTTATTTTTTTTTTTTTTTTTTTGATAACTGAGTGTTCTAGTATTCACCGTGGTAGCCTAGACTAGAGATCAAGGTCAGTAGAACGGGTTCAACACCCAGGCAAAGGTCTTCGATCTCAGGCGCCAAAGCAAATCCGCATGTAAATTCCTTGGTGGCCAGTGGAAATCGAACCCGGGTCTGTATTGGAGCCGAAACTCCCTTAAAACCACTAGGCTAACCCCCCTGGTTATCACGCTTTCATTACACGGATACATTGCACTTATATTTTCCCCCATATGACACATTTTTGTACTGAGACAAACAACTGTGATCTTAATGTTTTTGGAGTGGTAAGAATCTGCTTTTACACTAAAGACAAACCACATGTTATTTACATATATGTAATTTACACGAAGCTGATGTATATTTACACATATTCCTATATCACAACGACTACTTTGTGTATGTATACTGTATATGATAAGTCTTTAAAACTAAGAGAGTTTAGTGAACCTCAAAGTGGTGAATGAAAGGAATCCCAATTAGAATAGCCATCGGAAATACAACTATTAAAAAGAGAAATATCATCATCTCCTTCATGAACCCATGGAAACCCTAGTGACATTGTAGCTTCTTCCCATATAGAAGAATCATCTGTCACCGGCAAATCAACGTTCACATGTTCCCATGAGATCTCCGATCTTGTTCCCCACGATGACATCTCATTGGATGAACTAGGCGACTCCTCGCTGGTTTTCTCACCCGTGTTGCTGCTTGGCGTTTGGGACACTTGTGTCCCAGGCGACGAGCAGGACTCAGGAAGGTTGAGGTGAGCCTCGGGTCCATAGAGCTTACGAGCTGCGGAGTCATAAGCCAGGGCAGCCTCGCGGGAGGTGTCGAAAGTACCAAGCCAAAGACGAGCTCCTCGGTTAGGCTCACGGATCTCAGCGACCCATTTGCCCCAGGTGCGTTGTCTAACGCCTTTGTAAGTGCAAGACGCGTTCTCCGGTCCACCTTTTCCTCTCATGCAGCCTTTCCTCGAACTAGCGTGGACCGTTCGTTGTTTTTTATTTGCACCAACCATCGTTAACTTTGGCTCTATGGATGACATGTGCTGATGTTGACAGCTCGAAATGAGTTGTTATATGATGATGATTTTTGGTGAGTGATAAGTAAGCAAAGACATGAGGATATGTGTAAGTGTGTATATATAGTGGAGGGGAGTGATGAAACGTGGCGAGGAGAAGACATGGACATGGCGGAGGGTCGTGTCGAGAAGAGGAAGCTGGTGTTGTCTTTGTAATCCTAACACTTGTCTCGAGAGACCCTTCTCTTTTTGGCAGCAAAGATCGTGAAACCAGTAGACAGACAGAGAGATGAGTTTTAGAGAGAGAGATATGGATAAGGTCATCCGTGATTGGGGAAATATAAAAATATATCACTTTGATTGACTGGTGTGAACGCTTTCCACTCCAGTTAAAAGCAATAAAAATTATGAATGCGTAATATGAAACGGCTACAAATGAAAAAACAAATAATGGAAAGATATAAGGTATTTGTTTTTGTTTTTTTTTTACGACAAGGTATTTGGATTAAAATAGTGAAATGATTAAAACAATTGATGTCAAAGCAAATAAAAATCAAAACAATTAAAAGGCAACAACATAAAAATTCCTTAAAATAACTTATTTAGCTTTGAAAATTAAGCTTATTAGTTTTTATTCTTTACTGAAAAACAAAGAAATAGATTGTTTTCCTTAGTAAGAAATATTACACGTTAATATTTTTGAAACAAAAGCATATGAAGCTTTATTTCCAATTACATAATCCTGCTCATGAATTCAGTGAATTGTAAAAAAAAAACTTGCAATCTTTTTGCATATGGAGTCACCATTTTATTTTTTCTATATTATCCGTTTCAGTGAAATCTTGAAATTTTTTTTTACAAAAAAAAAACTTGCAATCTTTTTGCATATGAAGTCACCAATTTGTTTTTTTCTATATTATCCGTTTCAGTGAAATCTTGAAATCCTTTTTTACAAAAAAAAAAAAACCTTGCAATTTTTTTTGCATATGGAGTCACCAATTTATTTTTTCTATATTATCCGTTTTAGTGAAATCTTGAAATTTTTTCTTACAAAAGGAAAAAAAAACTTGCAATATTTTTACATATAGAATCACCAATTTGTTTTTTCTATATTATCTGTTTCAGTGAAATCTTGAAATCTGTTTTTACAAAAGGAAAAAAAAAAACTTGCAATCTTGTTGTACTTACATGGAGACACCAATTTGTTATTCTACATTATCCGTTCACTCGGCCTTTCAAGTTTTAACTGTCACGTGGAGTTAATACAGCAATATACAAGTATGAATGTGTAAGAGTCAGGCGTATGGCAGCTAATACGTACACACACGCATATGTTGGATAATTCCAAGCTTGTGTAAACTTAACATATTGATAAGTGTTCAATATGTTAAGATAAACACAAAAGAAAATCTAGAAAATAGGAAAAAGAAGTTTTCTATTTAGATAAGTTTGTGTTTTCCTTATCTCACATGTTAAGGGAATTGTCCTTCACTATAAATATAGATCTATGGAGAGGTGTTCCATAAGATCTAAGAGAAACATATTGAGAGCTTTAGTTTTGAGTAGTTTCTAAAGCTAATAAGAAAAGTTGTTCTTATAATCCTTTGTGTTTCTAGAGACCTTTAATTGGTATCAGAGCTTAAGTTAAAGCTTCGATCAAAGCTTAAGTTGAATCTTCGATCCTGGTGGCTGTGAAGCAAGGGTTCACGACGCAAGATGGCTGACGTGACTAGGGCTCCACGCACGAAGGACTTTGGATCCGCATCTATCCAATGTCCGATGTTGAACTCGACAAACTATACAGTTTGGTCGATGAAGATGAGGGTGTTACTCTGGGTTCACGATGTGTGGGACACGATTGAACCCGGTTCTGATGATCAAAAGAAGAACGATGTCGCGATTGCTCTTTTGTTTCAATCAGTTCCCGAGTCATTGATTCTCCAGGTGGGAGAACAAACCGAATCAAAAGAGATCTGGAATGCCATCAAGTCACGACACCTTGGAGCTGATCGTGTAAGGGAGGCAAGACTTCAGACGTTGATGACGGAGTTCGACAGGTTGAAGATGGATGATAGCGATACCGTAGATGATTTTGCGGGGAAGATATCAGGTCTAGCATCCAAGGCAGCCTCGTTGGGAGAAAGCATAGACGAGTCCAAGATGGTTAAGAAGTTCTTGAAGGGTCTTCCAAGGCACAAATACATCCAGATTGTAGCGTCCTTAGAACAAGTCCTAGACCTCAACTCAACGGGTTTTGAGGATATAGTTGGAAGGTTAAAGGCGTACGAGGAGCGTGTAGGGGAAGAAACTCAGAAAGAAGACCAAGGGAAGCTCATGTTTTCAGATAATAATCACCATAGTCAGAGGGGTTATGGAGATTTTCGTGGTAGAAGTAGAGGACGTAACGGAAAAGGCAGAGGTCGAGGTGTGTCACACAACCAAAATCATGTGTCACACACGGACGTCAAAAACTCGAAGAAGGATCGATCAAAGGTGATATGTTGGAGATGTGACAAGCCATGTCACTATGCAACTGTTTGTCCCGAGAAGTCTGTGAAGAATCAAGAGACTAACCTAAACGAGACACAAGAGGCAGATGCCCTCTATGTACATGAGGTGGTTTTATTGAATGAAGACAAGGTGATTCCGAATAATCTTGATATCAACAAAGGTAGTGCAAGTGTTTGGTATTTGGATAATGGAGCGAGCAATCACATGACGGGAAATAAGGAGTTCTTTTCGAGTTTGAATCTCAATACCAAAGGGAAAGTGAAGTTTGGTGATGGATCGTGTGTTGATATCGAAGGAAAAGGGGTTGTTACCTTTGTGTGCAAGACTGGCGAGAGGAAGGCACTCAAAGACATATACTACATACCGGACCTGAAGCACAACATATTGAGTCTTGGTCAAGCAACAGAAAACGGATGTGAGGTTAACATGAAAGATGTCTATTTAACACTCACAGATTCGTGTGGCAGGTTGCTTGTACGTGTAACAAGATCTCAAAATCGTCTCTACAAGACCCCGATGGAGATTAGTTATCCGCAGTGTTTACATGTCAGGGATGAAGATGCTACGTGGAGGTGGCATGCTCGACTAGGACATATAAGCTATGGCGTGATGAACAACATGGTGAAGAAGGAGATGGTCGTAAGAATGCCGTGTGTAACACACGAAGAAAGCGTGTGTGACGCATGTCTAGCAAGGAAGCAAATTAGACATTCATTCCCGACCAAAGCCATGTTTCGTGCGACAAAGCCATTAGAGTTATTGCATGGAGATTTGTGTGGACCAATCACACCACCAACGCCAGCAAATAACAAGTATGTCTTTGTCCTGATTGATGATTTCTCCAGGTATATGTGGACTATACTTATGAAGGAGAAGAGTGAGGCATTCGATCGGTTCAAAAGGTTTAAGGAAAGTGTAGAGAAGCAAACCGGTTCAACCATTAAGACCTTTCGCACCGATAGAGGAGGAGAGTTTACCTCAGCTGAGTTTAATCTATTTTGCGAGAAGAATGGAGTTAAAAGGCACCTGACCGCGCCTTACACGCCTCAGCAAAACGGTGTAGTGGAGAGGAGAAACCGAACCTTAATGGGGATGACGAGAAGTTTGTTGAAGGCAATGAAGCTGCCGAACTACTTATGGGGAGAAGCTGTACGACATTCAACTTACCTCATCAATAGAGTTCCTACAAAGGCCTTGAAGGATCAAACGCCATATGAGTGTCTCACATCGAAGAAGCCAAATATCGAGCACTTGAGGATATTCGGCTGTGTAGCACATGCGAAGGTTAGTGTTACACAACAGAAGAAGTTGGATGAGAGATCAAAGTGTGTGATCAATCTTGGAACTGAGCTGGGTTCCAAAGCATATAGACTCTATGATCCAATCGCAGGGAAGGTGATGGTGAGTAGAGATGTGATATTCGATGAGAAGAAAGCTTGGGATTGGTCGTCTACAACTAACCAAGTTGATTGTGAACCGAGTATGCTTAAGCTTCCACATGAGGGTGATATAGAAGAAGGCAATGATCAAAGTGAGGATCATGAACATGAAGCTATAAACCAAGATGAGGAAGAAGAAGAAGAAGCAGACATTGATCACAATGAAAACCAAGACGGTGGGGGTCAACCGTTGGTCACTAGACACGGTCGAGCCATATCAAAACCAAGATATCTCGATGACTATATGTTACTTGCAGATCAAGAAGGTGCAATGATGTTGCTCACAGTGGATGGGGAACCGGAGAACTATCTTGAAGCAGAACATGTGCGAGAATGGGTTGAGGCAATGGTGGCCGAATTAGAGTCTATCACAAGAAACAAGACATGGGAGCTTGTGGATAGACCGGCTGGAGTAAAACCTATAGGGTTAAAGTGGATCTTCAAGATAAAGAGAAAGGCGGATGGTACGGTGAACAAGTGCAAGGTGAGACTTGTGGCAAAGGCTACGTACAAAGATAAGGAATAGATTTCGATGAAGTGTTTGCACCAGTGGAACGTCTCGAAACTATACGGCTCTTAATAGCCCTTGCAGCAACAAACGGATGGGAGATTCATCATCTGGACGTGAAGACCGCATTCTTGAATGGAGATCTAAAGGAGACAGTGTATGTGACACAACCCGAAGGTTTTAAGAAGAAAGGAGAAGAAGATCGAGTGTATGTGTTACACAAGGCTTTATATGGGTTACGCCAAGCCCCTAGAGCATGGAATGTAAAACTCGATCAGGTTCTGAAGGAGATGAGATTTAAGAAGTGCACCAAGGAACCATCAGTGTACCGCAAGAACGAAGGAGAGGACTTCTTGCTGATAGCCATTTACGTTGATGATCTATTTGTGACGGGAACTTCGCTTAAGGTGATTAAGCAATTCAAGGAGGAGATGTCAAAGAAGTTCGAGATGTCAGATCTAGGAAAGCTAACGTATTACCTTGGCATAGAAGTGATTAAAGGAGCAGACGGAATCAGGATAAAACAAGAAAGGTGTGCTCAAGGAATCATGTGTGACACAAAGATGGAGGGGTGTAACGCGACTCACATACCAATGGAGTCGACTTTGAAAATTTCAAAAGCTGAAGATGAACCAGAGATAGATGCTACGGAGTTCAGAAGAATCATAGGATGTTTGAGGTATCTGCTTCACACACGACCTGACTTGTGTTACGCAGTGGGCGTACTAAGCAGATACATGCACAATCCGAGAGACTCTCATGGACAAGCCATCAAACACATTCTGAGGTATGTGAAAGGAACAACAAACTACGGTCTGTTCTTCAAGAGAGATGGGTCAAGGAGTGTCATCGGTTATAGTGACAACAGTCACAACATTGATGTCGATGACGGGAGGAGCACGTCAGGGCATGCATTCTATTACGGTTCATCACTAGTTACTTGGACGTCGCAGAAGCAGCAAACGGTTGCATTGTCATCATGCGAGGCAGAGTTCATGGCAGCAACAGAAGCAGCAAAGCAAGCTATATGGATCAAGGAACTGTTGAGTGAGATACTAAGTGAAGAAGGCGAGAGAGTCAGACTTAGGATCGACAACAAATCAGCTATTGCTCTAACCAAGAATCCAGTTTTCCATGGAAGAAGTAAACACATACTTTCTAGATATCATTTCATTCGAGAATGTGTGGAGAATGGGCAAATCGAGGTGGAGCATGTGCCGGGTGTTGAGCAAAAGGCGGACATCCTTACCAAGCCATTAGCAAGGATTAAGTTCAAGCAAATGAGGAGCTTAATTGGAGTTCAAGAAATTGATCTCCCTAATTCAAGTTGGAATTAAGGGGGTGATTGTTGGATAATTCCAAGCTTGTGGAAACTTAACATATTGATAAGTGTTCAATATGTTAAGATAAACACAAAAGGAAATCTAGAAAATAGGAAAAAGAAGTTTTCTATTTAGATAAATTTGTGTTTTCCTTATCCCACATGTTAAGGGAATTGTCCTTCACTATAAATATAGATCTATGGAGAGGTGTTCCATAAGATCTAAGAGAAACATATTGAGAGTTTTAGCTTTGAGTAGTTTCTAAAGCTAATAATAAAAATTGTTCTTATAATCCTTTGTGTTTCTAGAGACCTTTGCGAACGGTACCCAAAGTTGGTTCCTCGAGATACAGAACAAAGTTAATCTTTTCTATCTTTATTTCAGAATACATTTGTGGTCAAGATCCACGTGAAAAGCGGCCTCTCATATTATTATTCTTTTAACCGATAACTACAAAGCTCCCGTCCCGATATATCTTAACTTTTTCCCTTATTTCCAGATAATCTATTTCAAAATCTAACTAGTTCAAGTACATAATTATAGAAAGACTATCGTGGAAACTGCTAAAGATAACTCACACAATCTATGTAATTGCAAAGAAAAAACATCTTAGATAAACTTGTGTAAAAGGGAAACGAATTAAGTAGATTTCAATTTAGTTCTAATACTACTAAAATAGTATTCTTATTTTGCGTGATTTATTTTGTGTAAAAATACATGACACGGATAAGAGTAGGGAGTACACTTGTCTCATACTTAAAATAAGTACATAGTGACCTCTCTTTCGAAAACAGTAACGATGCAAGAAGTTATGGACATAAAGCATTACACTAACGTCAGATTAACGTGAAAGTACAAAACAAAAAACACTCAAAAATACCAAAATGACAAAGACATCATACTCAGCTGTGTGAAGCTTTATTTTATAGAAAATGTGTTCAGTTTCATTATACTCTGTCCACACTTTTTTACAGTAGTCTTTAAATTATGTACTTAAGAGGATCTCTAAAATAACTCGGAATATAATTATTACACATGCTTCAAAATTACGAATGATGCAACTGTGTGTGGAAGCACTTACAGGGGAAGATAGACCAAATAAATCATAATAATTTTTAATGTAATTTGGGTATATGGCCGTGTTTAAAGTATATGGTCGTGTTTAAAGTATATGGCCGTGTTTAAAGTATATGACCGTGTTTAAAGTATATTGCCGTGTTTAAAGTATATGGCGTGTTTAAAGTATATGGCCGTATATGGTGTGTTTAAAGCAAATCATACAGAAACAAGAACCCATTAGAAGTCCACTAAATAAAATGCCCATCATACAAAATGGCCCGTTCTATTATCGATATAAGCTTTTATAATGAGCCAGACTTGCAGCCACATGATTATTTCGATAAACGAGAGCTCGTTTCATTAACAAGAAGACTAGTTCCAAAATGTACTTTGTAAAAAGAAAAGAAACATAGAAAGATTATCGAACTTAAAACTCAATTTGAAACTAAATGAGAACCACTAATCAGTGGACGAGTAAAAGATCAATAGAAAATGTAATAGGATAAAGACGAGTTCAAGGCACGTGGGCTTTGGACTCGTTGCCTACGTTGCGACAAAATCCACTCTTATGCAAATCCAATCGATATTAATTTTTCAGAAACAAAACTAGCTAATGATCGCTTTCTTAGAAGAAAAAAGAGAATCAGTGTTTCATTTCAAAGTGTTGTAATAGTGAAAAATCAATATTTATATATAGAGCTTTGAACAAACCATATGCAAAGTTGTGTGTTTGTCGTTCAATATTATAAAATAGGTTAAACTTTGTTTGAGGAACCAAAGTGTGTAATTAAAAAAAAAAAAAAAACGTTTGAGATAGCAAAAAGTGTTTTCGGATATTCGTCTGATTTCATATACAGTCACAAGTCCCAACATTGGCCGTGTGAGCTTTTTGAGAAGGAAAGACGTATTACCATTGTGTAATTTTCATGTTTTCTTGCTTCGCTTTTGTATTTTACTGAATTTGAGTGATGATTTTTTAAACAATTACAGCATATGCAGTGAAATTAGTTCGACTGAAATCTTTAATCAAAATAATAATATTATAATAGATTTTGTTTAAAAAAAATCAAACAAAAGTTTTTTTACGAAACTCTCAACGAAAGACTTTTAATGCAGATATTCTTATGGATTACAAGGCAGCATGTGCTGTCCTTAAGACAAGACTCATATTATGTAAAATTAACATTTTAAAGAAGCAAACTTCTCCTAACGAATTTATCATGAGAATTGATGAGATTTTAGTTCAATCTTTTATTTAGAGCTCTGTCTATGCATCTGTTTTGGTTCTAAAATTGAGTACATTAATTCTCTTCAAAATGCTTGTGCCAACGGTTCTGAACAATAAAAATAAAAAATATTAAGAACCAACAAAAAAATAAATAAATATTTATTAAAATACACAAAATAAGGTACATTTTTACAGAAGAAAAAATGAAATAAATATTTATTAGTATGGATCAGTTTTTAAAAAATGGTGTGGATGACTTCTAAATACATGCATAAGCGAAAAATCATTATAACTGAAACAATTTTCTAAAATTTTAATTTATCTGAGTTTAATTGATTTTTAAAAAAGTTAAATTAGTTAAAACCATTCAAATCCATTTAATCAATTTAAATTGTGGTTTAAATCAAGCAATAATATTAATTAAATCCATAAATTTTATCTAATGTTTTTTTATATATATAATTTTTGGAATTTATCAGAATAATTATATAAGTAAACCTAAAAACTAAAATATCTAATATATATAAATATATAAAAATAAATAAATAATTTGTTATGATTAGATCTCGTATAAGTTTTGAATAATCCGCTTGTTTTTTTATTATACCCCTAGTTTTTTTTTTTTAACACTCGTATAGACACAAAGCCGTTAACTTCCTCTAGCGTCTACTGATATCTTACATATTTGCATGGTTTTGATCATCTCTTTTGATGCATTTTAAGCATATAGGATATCATTTAGGCATATTTAGGTTGCATTTCATTACATTTGTCTATGTCAGGTGTTGGAGATGCTTATTGGTGAGTTTGGAGGCAATTGGGGCTAATAAAGTGAAGTTTGGAGCAAAATGGGAGTGTAGCGACCAGACGTAGCGACCAGGAGTGGTAGCTACAGACCCACAGGAGAAATGCGGATGCCGTAGCGACCAGGCGTGGTCGCTATAGACCCACAAGAGAAATGCGGATGTCGTAGCGACCAGGCGTAGCGACCAGGCGTGGTCGCTACAGGAAAAAATTCTGAGGAGCTGAAATATTCTAAGTGTCGTAGCGACCAGGCGTAGCGACCACAGCTGGTCGCTACAGGCAAAAATATCCAAATTTTTATGGGTCAACCTGGGTTTGTTGGGTGGATCCGACTCATTTTTTGGACTCCTATATATAGTTTTAGACCCTAAAACCCTAGGGGGATCTCTTTTTCTCTCAAAAACTTTGTCTAAACTAAAAAAACTTGAATCTTTTGATCATTGGAAGGAAATACTTTATCTTTTATTGTGTTTTTCTTGCTCATTGACATGATTTGTCTTGAATCTCATATGGGTTTAAGGTTTTTCATGAAAAGTATTGAGTAGTGAACTTGGGATTCATGGGTTAAGTAGATTAAGGTGATTAGGTGGATATTTAGGATGATTCTTGCTTAATTAATATTGTTCTATGATTTATTAGGTGATCTTAGTGCTAGATTAAGCTTGAAAAATCTAATCTAGATCATAAGTTGTTTCACGCCCGAAAGGTGTTCGATGAAATGCTTGAACCAACCTAATATTGTCTTTTACATGTCTAGCCAATGAGAATTGATGTTAGAAATGTTAAATGGTTAGTAGACTTGTTATTTATGCATGCTTGAATGTCTTAGGCCAACGAGAGTTGATGTTTAATGCATGATTAGCATAGGGATTATTGTCACGAGAGTGGATTAATCTATTTGAATGAGCTCTAGACCTATAGACTTGTTGATTGTTTTGTATGAGCATCCTAGATTGAATCTTGATCACCCAATATCGATTATCTTGTCCATGGATCTATCCTTAACTATTGATTGAAAGTTTGATTCTTGGACTTATTTCTTGTTTGAATTTGAGATCACTTTGTTTATAATTCTAGGAGTTTAGCTTGTTACAAATCATTCATCTTCTATTTGCTTGGATTAAGAAAGTTTGTGTATTCTTAGTGTTATAGATCATTAGTTCCCTGTGGTTCGACAATCTTAAATACTACATTGATTTGCTCTGAGGACTAAAAACCCTTATCAAATTTGGCGCCGTTGCCGGGGAAGTAAGTAGATTTATCATTTAGAATTTTAAACTTTCTTGAGATTAAGCTTTCTTTTCTTATGCTTTGTTTTGCTTTGTATAGTTATTAACCTTTTATTCTAGCTTTTGTTCTTTGCAGTAATGGCTGCAAGCTACTTTGATTGGCCACAAGAAGAGGAAGACGCATTTGAAGATCACATGGAAGATGATGAGCCATATGTGGAGTCACCCTTCGATGAAAGTGTGCTCACACCAGAACAGAGTGTGAAGGTAGATGAGCTTTGCAAAGAGAACCCAATGTTGACAAGGAGTGACATGGCAGTGATGCTAAGGTTGAATCTTATGCAACACCGGGGAACACTAGAAGGAAGAGAGCTCACAGGTACTGAGATAAGGATTGCTCATCAGCTCAAAGAGGTATTTTATTGGGTTCCACCAACCCAACTAGAAGGTATAAGCGATTCTACTTTTGAACTTCATTATTTTGAGGATAGTCGCTTGCCTTGTGTTGAAGATATTGCCTCTGATTTGAATTCTCATGTGTTCATCAACGAATGGCTTGATCTGATATGTGAAACTAGAAAACTAGATGACTTGAGAGTAGAAAAGATTGCTAGAGATCATCTTGAAGTTTGTTTTGACAAGGACTATCTTTGTGCTTCAATTGATCTTGAAACTGAATTTTTTATGCTTGATGAACCTAGACCTCTTCTTGAACTAGCTGATCTAGGGGATGAACTTGATGTGGATAAGCTTTTGCTTGAGCTAGAAAACCCCATTGGCCAAAACAATGATGAGAATAAGAATATTGTGTTTTATTTGATTGATGGGGATAGAGTTGACTACTTTGTTAAAACATCGTTTGAGCCTGTAGTTGACTTTGTGTTTCCACCAAATGCATTTGATTCTCATGAACATCTGAACCTAAAGGAGCATTTTATAACTCATGCTACATCTCTTGTGAAGCTCTTTGATGAAAAATCTGTCTATTTTCTATGGACAGTAGTGTGCTCCTTTGCGCACTTTGTTTCTTGTTCTTGTAGGAGAAGGATCAAAGGTGCACTGGCTCAACCTTTCGATTCTTGTGATTAACAAGGACACCAAGTCAAGCTAGAGACTTAAAACAAGCGCGCTTGGGAGGCATTCCCATGTTTATCCTTTGTATATATTTTTATTTATCTCTTATCTTGCTTTAGTGTGTTTGAATAAGCTTAGGGACAAGTTTGAGGGAGTTCTAAATCTTTCCAAGAGGTCATGCCAAAACTGCCAAAGTCTTAACAAGTCGTCCCTCCTCGTTCCCTCTTCTCATCAAGCCAACTCCAAGTAAGTGCATCTCCACCTTTGTAAATACTTAGTTCTTTCATATTTTCTCTCTTTTGATCTCTCTTCCAAATTTACTACCACACAAGAGACTGTGTGAAGTAAGTTTGGGGGAGAGTCTACCATCTCACATTGTGTTTTGTTTTGTTTACTTGTCATGAGTCTCATGCATTGCATTGTACATACTTATTTGCATAGAAGAAAAAATTGAAAATTTTCGAAAACACCAAAACAAGCATTTAGATTTTTATTTTGTTTCATTTTCATCCTTAAGATTGAGTCTAGAAGCATTTAGGTTGCATCCATATACATAAGGAGTTGTGTTTTAATTGCCTTGAAAAGAACACATGTCTAGAACTCAACATGATACCCTAGCTAAACATATCAAGTAGCTTAAACATCTTAAAAAAAAAAACTTGTATGCTTCGAGCCTTGAAGACTGTTCTTGAAACTTGTTGTGAGCTTGATATTGACTAGTTCTTGAAACCAACTCCAACCTACTTGAGGCATAATAAACTTAATTTCTCTTGCTTATGGGCACTTGCATACTCAAACATGGATCTCATACACATTTGGGTTATCTTATTCCATTCATTACCCTATTGATAACCCAAATGGCACCTCCATACCCATGAACCCTTACCATTCTTTGAAACCACCATTGATTTGCTTGTGTGAGGCCTCTTATTGATAGCTTGTCATGTGCAAAATCTTGAGAGTATTGGGAGCGACATAGCTTTGTTCTCATCTTTCGCTAGCATTAGGACCTCACTTGAGCTAGCATTTAGGATTGTGGTTGGGTTTGTGTGCTTTTGAGTTTAAGATTTTGGGTTTGAGAAAAGACAAGACTAAAAGAATGAACAAAGAGAGTGCTATAAGAAGAGAAATCCATAGGGACAAAAGAAAATAAGAAAAGAAAAGCTCTAGATGTGTCAAATAGAACCCCCAAAAGAAAAAAAAAAGAAAAAAAAGAATGGGGAAAGATAAAAAAAAAGAGAGCTAGAGCTAAATGTTATTAAAGATGAAAAGTCCCTAGTTGGTTACGTAAAAGAAAAAGAAAAGAGTGTTCATTAGGTGAGTGATGAGATGGGTGTTATCTTTGGGTTTTGGGATGAGGAAGAAGAAAGATAGAACTTGGAGTCATTTGAAAAAAAGGGTAGTTTGATGGGAATCAATCTATGTATGCATGAATTGCTCCTTATCTTAGATAAATTTTGCATAATGATCAAGCTCCTATTTTTGAGTGATTACCACTTTAAAAAGATGTATTTGAAACCTTCTCTTCTTTCACATTAGACCATTTTCACTCACCAAACCAAATGATTGAGATCAAGTTCCCATTTGCAAGAATTCACCTTATTTGCTTGTTAATAAACGTGAGAGTTGGTTGAAAGACTTGTTGATTGATGAGTGAATGACTTGTGTAAAGATATTGGAGTTGAGATAGACCTTGAGAAGCTAGAGTGTAATAGGAAAGATTGTTCATGCTACTTGCTATGTTTACCTAGGATGTGATGTTGAAGGCTAGGAAGTGTATCTTTTGGTTCTGAGCTCCCATCTTCAAACCCCTCTCTCTTGCTTGTTTTTGAAAGTTCACTTGAGGACAAGTAAATGACAAGTTTGGGGGAGTTGATATCTTACATATTTGCATGGTTTTGATCATCTCTTTTGATGCATTTTAAGCATATAGGATATCATTTAGGCATATTTAGGTTGCATTCCATTACATTTGTCTATGTCAGGTGTTGGAGATGCTTATTGGTGAGTTTGGAGGCAATTGGGGCTAATAAAGTGAAGTTTGGAGCAAAATGGGAGTGTAGCGACTAGGCGTAGCGACCAGGAGTGGTCGCTACAGACCCACAGGAGAAATTCGGATGCCGTAGCGACCAGGCGTAGCGACCAGGCGTGGTCGCTACAGACCCACAAGAGAAATGCGGATGTCGTAGCGACCAGGCGTAGCGACCAGGCGTGGTCGCTACAGGAAAAAATCCTGAGGAGCTGAAATATTCTAAGTGTCGTAGCGACCAGGCGTAGCGACCACAGCTGGTCGCTACAGGCAAAAATATCCAAATTTTTATGGGTCAACCCGGGTTTGTTGGGTGGATCCGACTCGTTTTTTGGACTCCTATATATAGTTTTAGACCCTAAAACCCTAGGGGATCTCTTTTTCTCTCAAAAACTTTGTCTAAACTAAAAAAAACTTGAATCTTTTGATCATTGGAAGGAAATACTTCATCTTTTATTGTGTTTTTCTTGCTCATTGACATGATTTGTCTTGAATCTCATATGGGTTTAAGGTTTTTCATGAAAAGTATTGAGTAGTGAACTTGGGATTCATGGGTTAAGTAGATTAAGGTGATTAGGTGGATATTTAGGATGATTCTTGCTTAATTAATATTGTTCTATGATTTATTAGGTGATCTTAGTGCTAGATTAAGCTTGAAAAATCTATTCTAGATCATAAGTTGTTTCACGCCCGAAAGGTGTTCGATGAAATGCTTGAACCAACCTAATATTGTCTTTTACATGTCTAGCCAATGAGAATTGATGTTAGAAATGTTAAATGGTTAGTAGACTTGTTATTTATGCATGCTTGAATGTCTTAGGCCAACGAGAGTTGATGTTTAATGCATGATTAGCATAGAGATTATTGTCACGAGAGTGGATTAATCTATTTGAATGAGCTCTAGACCTATAGACTTGTTGACTGTTTTGTATGAGCATCCTAGATTGAATCTTGATCACCCAATATCGATTATCTTGTCCATGGATCTATCCTTAACTATTGATTGAAAGTTTGATTCTTGGACTTATTTCTTGTTTGAATTTGAGATCACTTTGTTTATAATTCTAGGAGTTTAGCTTGTTACAAATCATTCATCTTCTATTTGCTTGGATTAAGAAAGTTTGTGTATTCTTAGTGTTATAGATCATTAGTTCTCTGTGATTCGACAATGTTAAATACTACATTGATTTGCTCTGAGAAATAAAAACCCTTATCATCTACACTCTACACAAGGCAAGTCTTTTTTGGTCACTTACACCAACCTCGCGTCCGACACATCTACCTTATTTATTTCATTTTGCATCATTTCAATTTAAATTTTTCATTTTCATTATTTATTACACAACCTCCATATATCCCTTGGGACATGGAATCGGCCTATCAGACAGCTCAAATGTCTTCCATTTTATTGTTGTGAATAATTATTCTTCCTCATCTCCATATATCCCTTGGGCCTTGGGTAGTCACCAACTGGTTGTCAAGCTTGGGCATTCGGGTCCTCGGATCGGGTTCGGGTTGAGTCTTTTCGGGTTTAGGTCCTTCGGATCTATGAGTTTAAAATCCAATAGGGTAATTTGAGTTTTTTGGTTCGGGCTCGGTTCGGGTCTTGTCGGGTTCGGGTCGGTTCGGGTCTTAGATAGTTGAATCCAATAGAGTAATTAGAATTTGTCGGTTCGGGTTCGGTTCGGTTTCGGGTCGGGTTCGGATCGAGTCATGTTCAAAAAAATACCCAAAACACACCAAAAAAATCTGAAAATAATTATGTTTGTTGGTGTAGTGGTTTGTGAGTTGTTTTTTCTTTCTAGAAGTAACATGTTCGACGCATAATAACACATTCATCTGATTTTTTTTTCATTTAAACCTACTTTTTTCATTCAAACCGATTAATTACTTTTGGTGGCCGATTAGTAAATACCCAAATTTTTGAATAAAACCTAATTACTAAAAAATTTGGGTACCCATCGGATTTCGGGTTTGGGTCGAGTCGGGTCCAAGATCTGCGGGTCCTTCACATCACGACCTTATAGCGTAAACTTGTCGGTTCGGTTCCTACCCGGATCCGAATTTTTCGGGTCGGTTTTGGGTCAGGTCTTCGGGTCCGGGTAAAATGCTCATGCCTACTGATTGTTAAGGCATTTAATCCCTCAATTAAGCAATTGAGCAGACACTTCTTCCTCGAAAAAACACTCCCTGCAAATCAAATTCTTCAGGATACCCCAAACAAAACTAAAGAAAATGTTAGCTCCATGGATGGTTTTGTAGTTTTTTTTTTTTTGTCGTGATGGTTTTGTAGTTTAACAACTCTTTTTATTTGGTAACAACGTATTTTACTTATAATAAAATAATTATCGTTTTCATACATATTAAAAATTAAATAATATTTCTTATATATATTATTTTTTTCTCGCTAAAACACTTTTTCATAATGATGAGCTAATAATTTTCCAGAAATTTTAAAATGTTCAATGACATTTCCTAAACTAATAATATTTACTACATCAGTTTCGTTTTATTTGTCGTTCTAAGTTTTTACACACAGATTAAAAACTAACTAATTTTATATATTTTTAAAATAAAAACATCATTACCTATAAACATAACCATGTTTCAACCAATAAAAATAGAATTGCATATAAAATTAATAAATTTTGCATTGAAATCATAAAGCGATACTTATTTTGAAACAAAAATTTTACTCTACAATAACATCTAAATTGAAACGGAAGTAGTAGAACGTAAAGTAGCACACATAAAAAAAACATTTTCTGGAGCAAAACATCAATGTATTAGGAACATAGTGTATATTATGATTTCTTGAAATTTTCTCCGTTTTATTAACATGTAAAGGCAGAAAACACTGAAAAACTGAGTTAATTAAGTTACCACCTTTGCACGTCACCTAATAAGAAATATGTGGCCGATGTATTATTTGAGCAGAACACGTATAACTAATAAACAACATGATACGTCTAAAAATGGTTATCTGCTTTTACTTACAATTTGTTTTTTCATTATGATAACTTTAACTACTATATATCGTAGTTTAGTTACGAAGCATCATGTCGTAACACATGTTTCATGCTCGCTTGTAAACAAGGATTTGCAATAAATATCGGAAATGAAAACATATGTTGTTGGTTCACAGTTTCACACAAACCTATGATTCAATCAGCACAACCACAACCACAACCAGTTTGAGATGCTTTAGTCAACTAATCAATTAAGCTTTGGTGGACAAATTTAAAGTAAACAATTCAACGGTTGCTTCAATTTGTATCCAAGCTATTAGACTTATAAACAAAAAAAAACACATATATACAATATGAATTTCAACTCTTTTCTTCGTTTTTTTAAATGTTTTCGTTTATTCTAATTATTGGGATATTAGCACCAAGTCAAGTCAATGAGAACACAGTATTAGTTCCCATTCAATAATATTAGTTTCTTACGGATATTTTGAAATATAAATGCATATAAAGTCGTATTTGTATAAATATTATCTATTATCTATAACAACCCAAACAGAAAAATAAATACAATAAATTTTCTGCTCAGGTATACTGCTATTCTCTAAATGGTTGGCACAGAAAAAAGAAGAAGCAAAATATAATTAATACATTTGATATAAGCTTCGGTTCGAATTAAATTCAATATAAAATTATTGGTAGAAATTTGCTCAATATATTATTATCATATTGTTTGATATTTATTAAAAGATTATTTTTTATAAGGGCATAATTAATCTCAAAATCCCAATTGGGTTTCTTAACTTTTTCTTTTTCTTTTATTTTTTTTATTTTTTTAAATGAACTAATCGTGTGATGTCACGTGTCAGTAGGCTTCGTGAACAGTGTAAAAAACCCTTAAAAACCAATTTTTATTTAATAATTTTTGTAATCGACTCTTACACTATTCATCTCCATTTAATCATGATCTAAATTTTAAACATCCGGTCTTTGTTCTCAAGATGGGTTTGGTTCTCTTCTTTGTGGCACACACACACAAAAAAGAATAATTTTGTTTATTTATAATAGCAATTATTAATCGTCTCTTGGGATTGGGTGTCTTCTTCTTCTTCTCTTTTTGTCTTCAACTGTTACAACTTCTTCTCTTTTCTTGTGTGTTGTATCCTAATTCAACGGCCACATCCATTTCCACAATCTCTCTTCTGTAGGGCTTTAAACTCTCTCACACGTTGTGATTTTACTTTATTAATAATAATAATCAATTGTTCTTGGGTTCTTGATTGAAAACTATGATTGATCTGTACTCTGTTTCTTTCTTGAAAAAGCTTTTCCTTTTTGAAAATAAATTAATCATCTTCACCTGTGTGAAAGTGGAAAGCTTTCTTGCGTATAAAGATTAGGGTTCCATTTCTTGATTTTCTTGATTTTTTTCCTGTAAATTACGGCATGAGACTACGATGTTTTAACTTCCTTTCAAGACTGTTCCTTTTGTTATCAAGAATCTGGTTTTAATCTTACAAGTCTCTCTCTTTCTCTTACAGGAAGTCTCCTTTTCAGACAAAAGACCAATCTGATGAGAGACTCACTGTAATAAACATTTTCAAGAAAATCCATGGCGGTTTATTACCAAACTAGTGTCGGCATGCAATCTCTGTACCAAGAACCCATCTACCTCAACGAACAACAACAAACTTCTTCTTCCTCCGCCGAGATAATCTCCGGTGGTGGTGCTCAAAACGAGATGCTTTTTATCCCGCCAACAAGCGCAAGTCTCAACGGAAGCGTAACGGTTTCAAGCAACGATCTAAGCTTTCACGGTGGAGGACTATCCTTAAGCCTCGGTAACCAGATCCAATACCATTACCAAAACCTCTCGAACCAGTTAAATTACAATCCTTCTTTGTCTAATGAGAGCTTAAGTCATCATCATGTTCCTTCCTCTGGTTACACCAATGGAGTTGGTCTCTACAACAACTACCGTTACGAGACATCAGGGTTTATGAGTAGCGTTCTAAGATCTCGTTACCTTAAACCAACTCAACAACTGCTAGATGAAGTTGTTAGTGTCAGGAAGTTGGGTGATAGTAACAAGAAGACCAAGAACAACGATAAAGGTCAAGACTTTACTAATGGGTCTAATGATACCAACATAGAGAACGAGAAACTTCACGAGTTGTCTTCTTCAGAACGTTCAGAACTTGAGAGCAAGAAGAATAAGCTCTTAACAATGGTTGATGAGGTAGACAAAAGGTATAACCAATACTACTATCAAATGGAAGCTTTAGCTTCCTCTTTCGAGATGGTAACTGGTCTTGGAGCAGCTAAGCCTTACACAACAGTGGCTCTGAACAGACTCTCTCGCCATTTCCGCTGCTTGAGGGATGCGTTAAAAGAGCAGGTTCAGGAGATTAGAGGGAAGCTTGGGGAGAAAAAGGAGTCTTGTGAAGAGCAAGGAGAGAGGATACCACGTCTTAGGTATTTAGATCAGAGGTTGAGACAACAGAGAGCTTTGCATCAACAGCTTGGTATGGTTAGACCATCTTGGAGACCACAAAGAGGCTTACCTGAAAGCTCTGTCTCTATACTCCGTGCTTGGCTCTTTGAGCATTTCCTTCATCCGTAAGTGTTTGGATTAAATGACCACTTTCTTTGCTTAGTTCATAACCATTTCAAATGTTTTGTAGATATCCCAAGGAGTCAGAGAAGATCATGCTTGCTAAGCAGACAGGACTATCTAAAAACCAGGTAACACAAGAAGGAGAGATCTCACTTTTGTTGTGGTTGATTGGTTCTCTGGCTCTTGACAATTGTTGCCCTACATTGTTTAGGTTGCAAACTGGTTTATTAACGCGAGAGTTCGGCTATGGAAACCGATGATCGAGGAGATGTATAAAGAAGAGTTTGGAGATTCATCAGAGTTACTCTCCAACTCTAATCAAGACAACAACAACAACAGCAACAAGAAGAAAATGCAGCAAACATCTCAGCTCAAACATGAAGACTCTTCTTCTTCGCAGCATCAGAACCATGGAAACAATGTCACATATACATCTGATGCAAACCGTGCTACTAGTGGAGATTATGACAGCTTGATGAACTATCATCAAGGGTTTGGTGTGGACGATTACAGCCGCTACATTGGTCTTGGAAACCAGCAAGATGGCAGGTTCTCTAACCCTCACCATCAGTTACACGACTTTGTTGTCTGAAACGTTTCTTCTCTTTCCACAAGCTCAAGAAGTGTCAATGCCTGTGAGTGGACTGGGGAGTAATGATTCTTGAAGCGCAAGAAAGATGCGCTTATTGCATTCTTATAGATAGGGAATACATCATATAAATACATTTTGGTGGTGGCACATAAAGGTTAGTCATTAGGTTTGTATATGAAACTGAGCCTTATGTACACTTTGGTAAGCCAAATATTGTATTGTTTTGTGTATAAACTTCATGGTGGTATAGACAAATATTTTCAAGTGTGAATTTGAAGATCACATGGATCAAAGATACGTCATGCTGTTGCATTTTGAAGAATAAGAAACGGCATGTAATGGAGATTACAGAACTTTAAAGGCAGCTCTAAAGACTAAAGATGAAGCTCAATATCTAAGTAACTTACGTTTCTCTGATCCAGATCGAGGGGGTTCATCAAAGCTGACATATGTGATTAAGTCCCTTAAATGTGTATTATCAGTTTCATAAGACCAAAACCTTTTCCCCAAGGCAGAGTCTTTGGACGAGTGTTTGCTCCACTTGAAGCTGAGAGAAGCGAAATGCCATTTCAAGAACGACTTAGATAGTTAGATGGGCCTTTGCTACTGCAACTAGGTTCCATCTTCAGAGCTTTTTCTTCTGTCTTCTGGAACATAAACTCATTGCATTCACTCTCTTTGTAAACTATCCACCACACGGTTTTTATTTATTGCTTTGCCTTTGCTTCTGCATCCTCCTTTTAAGCCGTTCCTTGTTATTTTTGCAACCTTTTTATCCCCAATAGTGTATATGAGACAAGCAGGATCGTACTTCTCTATCTCTGTAGTCATGGTGTCTAAGCACTCTGCATGGTAAACATGGCTACAAGCAAGAACAGCAGCGACTGGGAGCTCAACAACTGAAAGGGGGACGGAGAAGCTGCTGCTACCACAACTGGTCCACAACTAAGCTTCCTTCTACCAGAACCTAAGTGTTCGCTATCAAAAGACCATGGTGGTATATGGGTAGCCTGCTAATTGTATTGATTTTATGCATGGGTTATTGTCTGTTTGATTCTTTCTAAAGATCCACATTTGTAAATGTTCTAATCTCTTTAATGACCAAAAAAAATCAAAATAAATAAAGAAGTTTATAATGGAGTTATTAAATCAATTCTTCTTTGCTCTCATTTCAAGAAATAAACTTATTTGTTCACCCACTCCCATAAGTTAGACAATAAGTTAATGGGAATTAAATAAATATCACTATAATGTATGAAATGCCAAAATTTGTAAGCAACTAGGATTAGACCAGTTGCACACACCAAGTTTTTTGTGAGGCCAGTTGTTTAAAATCTCGCTACGAACTGTTCAAATATACTATAATACAGTATTTAAGGAGTGGGTTTTCTGTACAACTTCCGTTACTTACGGTAGGGCCTTAATAGCAGAGGGTCCATTACAAACAAGCCTCGACCAGAACTCTTATCTGGTCGACAACCTTTGCAGAGTAAATGGTAGCGATTATTCCCATGATGCTTTGGCAGTTTAGCCCATCTAAACTTAAATTTTGTCTTTTCATATGCAACATGTTCGGTATTATGTGTTTTTTGTAAGCGAGGTAAACCATATACTGAAATCCCTATTAACCCCAAAACTTGTCAAAATTGTATTTTGTGACTCTGAAACATCTCTGGTGACCAAGAAGAATCCTTTTGATTATATATCGGGATTCAAGCATCAAGAAATTTTCACGTTTATATTTATTTTTGTGATATAGAAAATTCTTTTTTTTTTAAATACTAGGAAGTATGGAATCGAAGACCGAAATTCTCCATATTTAAAACCACAATATGTAATATTAATTTTGTTTTAACGGTCTGTTCAAACTAAAGTTTTAGCCGAAAATCCTAAAAGGTCTGACTTGAAATTTGTCGTTCATATACTCTGATTACTTTCTTTCTTTCTTTTTGCGTAAACATACTGATTATTTTGTTTTGTTTTTCATTAGTACAATTGTGCAAACCGCGCATGTGATTCAATAGCTAGTGTTAAGGGGAATATATACAATCGCGAACAAAAAAAAAAATTTGCCAAAAAAATGAAGAAGCGAACGGTGCAACTATCTAGAGAATCGATTCTAATCAACCTTTATAGTTTTATTCTTACGCTAAGTCAGAGACACGAACATCTACTTGCCTCAATCTTTTATCCCTTTTCACGAAATATATAATTAATAATCTGCAATAAGCAAATAAGGACAAGATCAGTAATCAGCATGATACATAGATTCATTGAACATATATGAGTTTTCAAATATTGGAAAATAACTTTTTGTTTAATCATTTCATAAGTGACCACTTACCCCTTGGTAGATCTGTAAAAGTTAATATAAACTATTGTGTGGTGACTGACGATCATTGAGGGCGATTTATTTGTCACTTTATCTCATCAAACATCACCACTGTAATCAAACACCATACGAATTATTACCATGACGTACTAAAAAGTCATTTTAATATATTTCTATATGTTATATTAATTCCTAGAGTAGCTAGATAGATTTAGAGATACAGTCTGGTTGACCAAAATAATATATGTAAATATATTGCCCTTTAAAATTTGTGAAGTATTTTTGTGTGGCCATGTATCTTCATTAAACATAGGCTACTTTATGACAATATTATATAGAAGCTGACATGATTAATATTATTTTTAAGATGCTGGCGCTAATAATAGTAACATATTGGATGAAACCTAACACTACATATACATTATATTGTAGATTAATATATATGAGTGTTAACTAAAGTAGATTGATACATTAATTGGTCGGTAATTGATATAATTGAATTGGCATTTACATTTTATAAATAAAATGAAATTATTGAGTAAGTGAGATCATGTGCATCGTACGTAAGACTCTTGAAAAAGAGAAAACTGGAGTGACCCATGATAATAATTCATTTTGCTGTAAGTTCTAAAACGCATCACTATTTTTATCACATTTTGGACATTATCATAGTCTCGAGCACAATAATGACAACACTCCATTTCTATATAGTTTTTGAAATGGACCACTTTCTTATACGAAACCGTCCACGAGCTTTCACATTGTTTTCATTCTTCCTAATAGCCAAATCATATTTCTAATAAAGGCAACAAATGCTCTCCAAATAAGGAAAAACAGAAATATATAACAAAAAGACAAAATAATATTTCTCCATTTTAAAGCATATTTATAAAAAACATTTTACAGCAAAATCACATCAGCATCTTCATGATATCACAATTTTAAACATTGATTAAGCCTTAATTGTTTTCTTATCTTACAAAATAAAAACACAACATCACATCATAACTAGTAAAGTTACATGCTTACCCTTGATGTCATTCATATTCCTCACACTCAAGATGATGTCAAAAGTTGAAAACATCACCAGCACTAGAAGCAGACGCCATGATTGGTTGGTTATAAAACCCTAGATTGAGAGTACTCATCACGCCGTCATAAAATCCACCACCTCCGCCGCCGCCGCCTCCGCCGAAATCGAACAGTCCTCCTCCTCCTCCCTGACCAGTCTCCATCTCAAAGGAAGACGACTCCATGAACTCGACGATCTCGTTGAGTGATTCCAGGCGGTGGTTGAGCTCCAGGAGCTGAGCTCTGAGAATAGAGTTCTCCGCCTCGATGGCGACGTAGTGCTGCGTCGTGACGGCGATCCCGGCGACGATGTGGCCGTTTTCTTTGCGTAGATGAGCGACCTGAGCCGTTAGATCGTCTACATGTTTCTGCTTCCTCATCCTCGACCTCCTCGCTGACTCTCTGTTGGACTGCTTCCTCTTTCGCTTCCGCTCGTCGATCAGATCACGTTGTCGGAGATCCGACTCCGAACCGGAGTTTTGTAAACCGGTCGTTGAGATAGTCGAGTTGCTTGTCGGAGATCCCAGTTCAGTTTTATTCATATTTATAATATATATCAAAAACACACACAGGAAAAATACTAGTTCAAATAAAAGAGACGCAGGACCCAAGTTAGGGTTTTGTAAAATATATGTGAACTTGTTATAGAGGTTTTTATATGTGTATAATATATAGTTATAGGATATATATATATATATATATATTAGGGCTAAAGGAGAGGTGATTTATGAGAAGACATAGAACCAGTAGAGAAAGACAACGGAGAAAGATTGAACGAGATGGGTCCTGCGTCTTAGAGAGGAGTCTATAGTAAGCCCAGATCTAAGGATTTCACTAATCACCGGAGACGACATGAATGTTTGAACATCAAGATCCAGTTCTTTGCCACATCAATATTTAAAAAAAAAAATAACAGAAGAGGCTTGGTTTTCTAGAGGAAAAAAAAACAGAGAAAGTAGAAAAAGGAAGACAAAAACACAATTGTTTTAAAAGTGATGTATGTATTCGAGAGCGAAGGGGGAAGAGGTAACCTATGAGTTTGAGAAGGGGTTTTATAGAGTTGGAGAAAGAAAAAAATAAATAAACAGAAATTAAAAAGAAGTGAATATTATAAAAAATAAGAAAAAGGAATCTGGAAACTGTTGAGGCCTTGAGGGATGAAGCATGTGAAGTAGAAACAGTCAAGTTTACAGCTGTTATGCAATATTTGTTTGTATGTGAATGGGTTTAATTTTAAATTAATGATTCTCTAAATACTCTCTTAGTTTCGTATTAAGTGTCGTTGTAGAGAAAATTTTTCTTCGATTTTCAATTCAAAATTTATTAGTTTTTTTCTGTAATTTATTTTTCTATTGGTTGAAATATAGTTATGTGCATATGTAATTGTGTTTCTATATAGCAGATATACAAAATTAATTGTTTTTTTAATCCGTATACACAAACCTAAAATGACACTTATAATGAAACAGATAGAGTAACCAATAAGCATTTTTGACATTTTTATATGGAAAAGTAAGCCTTCTCAATTTTAATTTCTTTTTATGAAACTTGATTTTCTAAAACCTTTTAGATTATATCTGATTTTATTATTTTTATTTTTATAAAAATTAATGCTTGGTCAAATGATAGTATTGGTATAAATGTTAAAACTAGTTATTTTATAAAATAAACTAATTTTCTTTTGAAATTTTAAGACTCATTTAAAATCTGAAACATTTCAAAGATTAATTTATTAATTTTATATTAAAACTATAACCTAAATTAAATATATAAACAGAAATGATTGAATTTCTAAAAATAAAATACTAGTATATAACTTTTAAAAATATTTTCGAATATACAAGTGAATTAATAATTAAATAATTGAAACCCTTTCTGGATTCTCGTTTAATACTCGACATGAGAATCACCGCCCAGAGTACCAGAATTAACCGTCCAGGAACGGACACCTGGAGTATGAGACAGATGATGGGCTGAGGGTAGAGGTGATATTTCAAAGTGCATGTATGGGTATTTCCGGTATTTAACGTCTCCTATATTCCTATGTCAATAATTCAATCAGGTTGGAAACTTCAGTCACTATTTTAAAACCTTTTTTTTCTTTTTTTCACTATTTTAAAACTCTATCATGAATTTATCTTGGTAAGCAAATGCAAGAAGTATCAAGTCATCAACTTTAATGTCTTACCTACAAACTACTTACTACTTCTATGGTTTCAAAGCCATATACTACTTCTATGGTTTCAAAGCCATATACTACTTCTATGGAAACTATCAATCAGTATTTTAAAATCTATCATGAATTCATCTTGGTAAGCCAAATGCTTCTTGCATCAACTTTAATGTCTTAACAACAAATATTTTTACTACATTTATGGTTTCAAAGCCCGGAAACTTTATATACAAATTCATGTAATACGAGTCTTGATAATCCAAAACTATTTCACCATAAAATTCGTATTCACCGTATATTTCTCTTTATTTCTAATTTTTATTCTTGCTTTAATATTTTTATACAGTATTTTTAGGTTTTCCGTATTCTTTTTTTTTCAATATTTTTTTGTTGGTGTAGTTAGGCATTAAACATGCTATTAAATATATTTTCTTACTCTCTTGAAATAGTTTCTAACCTAAATATATACATCTCCAGTCTGTAATAAACTATATTCATGTTGAAAAATCTCCATTTGATTAGCTAACTAGTGAAAAAAAATCAATCAAACACATTCAACGCTTCTATTCATCCTTTTGTCCACCCGTAAGGACAAATAGCTTTGATATTAATTAATTACTCTTTTTGAAAGATATTAATTAATTACTCCCAAATACATTAATCAAAAATAAAAGAAATGTGACAGGAGTATAACTTGGCACATTGGCATCCTTTCATTGTCTAACATCCCAAACTTTTTTCTGAAAGAGACTAACATCACAAACTTTATGTATTTCTTTCAAATTAAAACTATACAAACTACAAACTTCTGAGTAAACCTCAATTAATGTTCAGGAAAACTATAAAAAATCATATATAATAATTGAAATAAAATCTCATCTTCGGATTAAATACGATCCATAATTGAATTTTGGTTTAAACGGTATCGTGCGGGATAACTGCAAAATAATTATTAGTGCAATTTTGATAGTAACAAAAACAAATAGGTATATAGTTATATGAAGAAATTTTTATTACTATTAACAGCTGTGGACTGCAGCTCGGGGTTCGTCACAATTGAGAACCTTAAAATGTCTTAAGCTAAATGAAATTGAAAAGAAATTTGTGTTAAATGGACCATCATCGTACGGACATCTCACGTGTAAGAGTGCGTGCTCAATGCCCACAAGTGGATCCCATGTAAAATGGTACTACAAATGGGATGTCAGATTGACACGTGTCATTTTACTTGTACCTAAGGCCATGTTTATCAGCGGTCTCTTAGTATGGGGTTCTTAACTTAATTTGACTTTTTTTTTTTAAATTTTTTTTTGGTTAAGAGACGTCTCTTAAGTCTCTTATTTAAGAGACGTTTCTTAGGTTTTCTTAGTTAAAAGTTACGAAACGTCTCTTAGAAAAGTTAAGAACCCCTGCTAAGAGATCCTCAATAAACATGCTCTAAGAGCATCCGCAATGGTGTTTAACTATTCATTTTTTTATTATTTTTTTTTATTTTCAGATTATTAAAAAAAAAAAAAAAATTTAACTAATCGCGGGTCGCCACGTGTCGCGGGGACCCGTGAACAGTGTAAGGATTCCCTAAGGATCAATCCTTAGTGAGGGGTTTTAAAGATCAAATTCTTAACTATTCATGGGATCCACTAATTATTTAATTATTTTTTTCTTAAGGACTCCCCTAAGGACCTTGCGTTGCGGATGCTCTAATAATCATAATTTTCAAATAACCGATATTGGTTCAAGCAAATAAGTGAGGTCTGACGTTAATTAGGTATCTTTTTTGGCTCAGAAATTACGTATTTTATTAAGAGTCTTTTATTAATCAGTTTATTCCTTCATTAATTGGAACAGGTAAGAAAGGTAATTTGTACTAACTGTCTTTTGACAGTTCACTTTAAGCGATGTTTAATTATATATGTATTATTTTAATGTGTATTACTTTGGTTAGATACTTAAGAAATTTTAAATATATACGTGAAAACAATAGGACATTGTTAAGGATATATGCAAAATATCGATCACACATGCATGTATGGTAGAGAAAGGTACATGCCTTCAATCATTTAATCATTTAGAAACATTTTGTAAAATTATAGGAATACTTAATAAACCACAAGTTTATTAAATATTATTTAATTGATTTTTGTACAATAGTTATAGAAACAAAACGTAAAAATTGATAGCTTAAATAATTATAATAATTTAGTTTTTCTCTAGTTTTAAACGGGTTTATATACAGTACTTTAGTTTTTTTTTTTGTCTTTTACCGATGGAAATACAGAAAGCAACTACTAACAACCTCAAAACTATTGTACCATAGAATTGACAGTTTATTCCCACCGAATAAATTAAAATATAAAATATTAAAGCTATAGATGCCCAAAAAATACCGAATAATTTGAAAATAAAATATTAAAGATATAGATGCCCGAATAAAAAGGTTTCTAGGAATTAAGTAAAGAACTAGATTCGAATCCGCGCGTTCGCGCGGATATTAGTTTTTTTTTATTATTAAAAATTAAATTAATAGTAAAATAAGTAGTTAGATTATTACAATATAATTTACATACCATTTTGTTATGTTTTTATATTTATATGTGCAGAATTTTATATGTATTTTTCTATTCCATGATACATAAAATAGAAATAAAAATTGTCGTTAATAAGATAAACTTAATAACATACATATATTGTTATTAGTTGATATTAAAGTATCAATTCACCGGTGAAATATTTGATACAAAACATTTTTAATCAATGGAAAACAATATTTGATACAAAAAAATTTTAGTCAACGGAAAACATAATTGGTTGGGTTTTAATTAAGTACTTTAACTCTTTTTTTAAACCAGTAATCATTTTTAATCATAATGGTGATGATTGGTTCGGCTGTATCTGAAAAAAAATAACTATAAAAAGTTAGCTATAAATAAGTTAATTGTAGCTGTAAAGTTGTACAAATTAATAAAAACTTGATGTAGGCTTTAATTTTTAAAAATAAAACTATAATATGATTGGTAAAGTTTAGTGCTTTAAAAATAAATAAATCTAAAATAGGGAGATAGCCCAACCAATCACCCACAATGTAGTTTCATTTCTATTTTTGTGCATGTTTATTTTAAACAATTATTAAAGTGTTTGTTAGGTTTAGTATCTCTACAACACAATAAAATACAGTTACAACAATTAAAGTTATTGACTAAATCCTATAACAAAACTTTTATATATATAGTTCAACCGATCATTCCCAATCTGTATATTTATAAGTAAGATTGGGATTTAAATGTTTTGAGTCTAAATTCTTTTGTGGTCAAAAATGTTAGTTGGAGAAAATATAATTAAAAGATTTCTGATAATTTTGAAATAATAGTAAGATAAATGTTAGTGATTTATAACTAAACCAGTTACTATATTTTAGCAGATTTTAGATACTTATTAATTTCTTTTTCTATTAATCAGTTATTTTCTATGGATGGTTAGAGAAATAACTGGTTTGTTAGTATTATCAGTTTCGTAAGTATTTTAGTAAAGATGGGGAGAAATTAAATTTTGTATCTTCCACGATTAAACAATAAACTAAATTTAAAAGGTTTTTTTCTTTAGAAAAACCGAGTACCAAACATGAAGAAAGTCATATTCATTTGCGTATTAGAAACTAATCTCACATCTCTCGGCAAAGAGTTTTTTAGTGATAACTTGATCGGGAAGATATTAGACAATTGAATATTTATAAATGTTTCATAGTTGTATATGGTAATTTTAGTAATTCGGTTTCATAGTATTTCTATGCAATGTTTTATAGACAGTAGCAGAATGTATTATAGATGATATAAAAATGGTTTCGTGGTTGCGTTTCTCGAAGAAAATTGTGGGTGAGACAAAATGAAATCATAAAAATTAGATTAATGAAACTAAATTTGGATATATAGAAAATTTAAATATCACATGATATCTATAAATTAGAAAATATGAGATGATTTAGGTTGAAGTTGGTTTAATTTAAGTATACCAATAATCATATAAAATATTTTATCACAACCTTTTTAATAGGTCTAAATTAAAAGTATGCCAAGGTAAATTTCAAATAGGACTCTGTTTTAATATAGTAGATATCTCCAGTTTTTTTTTCCTATTGGGTATGCAAAATATACCCACAATATATATCTATAAATAAAATTGTTATTACTTAAAAAAAAATTACTAAATTTAGCATTAGTTAAGCACCACTTTACAAAAATACCTTCAATCAAAAATATATTAACATTTAAGTTTACACTTTATTAATTATTGTTTTGGATTTAGTTTTGAAGGGGTTGGGTTGAGTTTCTAAATGTTTTATAAATATTTTGAAAAAAATAATTTAGTCTATTGGGGCCCTAGTCTATTTTCATCATAATTTAAATATATTTTTAAAAATTATCATTCATTAAAGATAAATTTGCAAAATCGTATCAAATTTGTGGTAGAATTGCAATTTTCCAAAAAATGATAATCACCACCTTAAAAAAGATGACTCAACAGAAAATAATGTCATTTTCACATTTCCCATCTCATTCATAACAAAAAAAAAACGTTACACCTTTTTATTCTAATACACATACAATAATGTCATACATATTCATAAACCTTGTTTCATTGTTTACTATGTCAAATAAGTGATCAAGAAAACTAGTTCATTTAACTAGCTAATGCAAACTACAAGACAATTATTAGATCTTAACAAACTCAGCATCGCTAGCTTGCCTTAGGTTTAAATTGGGATTAAAATATATAGTATGTACATGTACTTAAAATCTATATATATTACCTACTTAATCAATTAAAAAGTGTATGCACGTTGCAAAAATCATATTACTTATATGAAAGAGCATCTTTTAGTTTCGATTTGAATCTCAAAAATGATAAAAACTCCATAAAACTCCATCAAAATAGAGAGATTTGGTACATCAAAGTTTGGTAAGTGGGTGTGTGGTCAGTGGTGTGAAGTCTCTTTTTACCCAACGCAAAAGGGTTCCAAGTTGCTTAGTGAAACATTTACACAGATATGGAAAAAGTATTATAAAAGAAAGGTAAGGCAAAGATACTGCGTTTTGGCAAATACAGGTTTTTATATCAAAAGCGGAATCAAAATGTAGCAATAATAATTATTTTTTTGTCACAAAAACATGTTTGTAAGAGAGAGAGAGAGGATGTAAGAAAGAAAAAGATGTCTGAAAGATTCCGAATCTGCCTAACATCTCAACTCTCAAGCACATGCCCCTATCTTTCTTCCTTAGCATTGATATCTCTCTCCTTTTGCTTTGTCCTCTCCTTCTTTGCGAGCATTGTGGAGTTGTTTTATATTCAGACCATCTTTTTAATTTTATGTACTACCTTGATAAAGCTAGTTAAGTAGTTAATTTATGGATTTGGTAACAAGGTTGTATAAATAATAGAATCATGAAACAAACAAATCATGTAAAAAGAATGATAAAATCATATATACACGAAATAATAGAAATCCGTAGAGCAACCGTTTTTCTTTTACTTAATTTTGTTATTCAACTTGAAAAAAAAATGAACTAATTGATTAGAGAGATCTACCATCAATCATTCTTCGACATAATCAAGGATGACTAATGGAAATTTGTCTATGAAAATAGTGTGTTTCTGTTTATAAGTGTCGTGTTCGATTCAATTAGGGTTATACTATAATGCTTGCGACATCATTCATTGATAGTTTAGCTCTCGCCTATTTTATTTATGTTTAGATAGTTTTGTTGGAGAGAACGAAACTCTGAGTTTGTATATCTTTCTTATAGTATTATTGTTGTTTATACTATGTGTTTTGTGTTTCTGTAATATTAATTGTACTTTGAAATCTTAAATCATTATCAAGTAACGAGATCTCTTTGCCCGTAGACATATCTATTCGATGAATCATGTTAAACTTCTGTACCATTTATTTGTGTTTATTTATCTGTTTTTGTATTGTCTTTTCACATTATAATGTTTATATTATTTGATCCGAATAGATTTATACAGAAGAAAAAACAAACAACCTCAATGGATGATGCAGTATGCAGCTGTGTGGGTTAAAATTTAACAGGACATTAAGACCATGTCCATTGGGAGTGCCTTAAGGGGGTCCTTAGCAAAAAGTGGTGGTGGGCTCCACCACTTTTGTTAAGTACCATTCCTAAAACTCTCTATTTAAGGACCGGTCCTTGCACTGTTTCGTGGGCTCTATTGACACGTGGCGGCCCACGATTGGTTGGATTTAATTTTTTTTTTTTTTTTTAAATCGAAAAAAAAAGAAAAAAAAAAGTTAAGGACCCCATAGGGATCCTTAACCAATGGAGATGCTCTTAGCTTTAACAATTAATTGTGGAATCCCTCCCTCGATCCAACTGGAAAATTAAAAGCCAAAAGAAGTTTTGCCAAATTATTTCTAAGGTGGGTTCTGGTGACTAGTCAACTTTCACGAATTACACTTTATTATTTTATATAATGTGCATATAAAGAAATGTGGGAATATAAAACAAATTGTATGGAGGCATCCTAGAAAAATATACCACTTTCGGTTATATATGAACATTTTTTCATTTGTTGGGTTAGGTACTTCGTAGTTAGAATCAGACTTGATAATAACACAAAGAAACCCATACTCTCTATAGTTTAATTATACTTTATAAAAAAACATTCACACAAATGAGAAAATAGATAATTTAGATGGTTTGTTCACTTAGAAAACAGTTGCCTAAAATTCGTTAAACATATCTATCTAAACATTAAAACAAAATAGAAAAGTAGTAAGCAACCAATGAAACTCCCAAGGTTTTTGTTTTCTACCTCACCCATAATTCATATTTAATGTATTTGTAAAAGAGACATGCATGCATTAATGTTTCAATCGATTGTCTCACCGACCTACATGGAAGCTTGGAAATATCATTTCTTGCTATTAAATTAAACAATGAAGGAGAAACATAAACTGGGTACTTTGATGGTTGGTCACGTAGGGTCAGATAAGGGTAAATGCAAACAATCGGGGTCGATTTCATATTTATAAAAGCTTTCTTTAAAAGGCTGGTATGTTCTTGAAGTTCTTCTCCTCTTTGTCCCCTTTCCATTATATGGTAAATTTTGTAGTGTCTTAAACATTCTCCAAGGTTCCTTGTAGGAATCTTTTTGGCAAATGTAAACGTTGTAGATATACAACGATTTCATTTATCATCTTCATTTCGTTGCTAGTTTTGCAAATAAACTAAACATTACTCTCTTTTAAAGTTAAATGGTTGATGTTTTAGAATTTGCACACAATTAATACAAATTAAATATACATTTTGATTTATTAGTTTTATTTGATTTGATTCTCAATAAATTTCTGCCGCATTTCAAAACAAAATACATTAATTGAATCTAAAACATCAATATTTTCTATAAAAGAAAGCTAAAACACCAGTCATTTGTATATGAAAGGAGTATAACGTACACTAGTTAGTGGTTAAGTCCATAAGTTGGTCTTGTTGTATTTTTATTTTGAAATCCAATGGAAAATTAATTTACAACATGTCATTGGTATTAGTAAAATTGGTTCCGGATCATGAAAAGATAAAGGCATAAAACCAAAACTCCTTCTAATTTGAAAAAATAACATTTACTACTATTTACAAATTACATTTTATTGGATTTGAAACTATACATTTGCGATAGTTGTATAAAGCATTAATTATGCTGCAATTTTTTACTGGATTTCTTAACATTTAAACCAAAATTGTTTTTTACTGGATATTGTAAAATCGTTAAAGATTAGACCAAAATTCATATATTTTAAGTTCACTTAATTACCACAGCTAAATTACAAATAAAATTGTATGATTGTGAATAATTCTTTATAGAATCATCATTTTATTCCAGACTAATCGCTATAAATATTCATAAATATTTCACATATGTATTGACACGTTGCACGTTATATGCCTCACATATATAGACAATTACAATACAATATCAATTGGCATTGTTTACATATTGACCGTTCATTTATAAAGGAATACCAACGTAAAGACTTTCTGTTTACAGTCACATCAAAACTAATGTTGCAGTTTCGGGGTCGATAATTTCTTGCCTAGCTTTTGTACGGTCATGATGGGCTTTTCCTTCGGTAGTAAGGCAGAAACCTGAACATGTATAAAATCATAATGTAAGGCAAAAACCTGAACATGCACGTCAAAAATATATTAGTGAGTTTAACCGACTCGTATAAACATTATACTTATATATAGAGTATTATATAGGGAAAATTTGGAAAAATACACTTATATAAGATTTTAATTTGAAAATCACATTATTATTTAAATTTTTTGAAAACTACACTTTCATATATGTAAATTAACCAAATTATCCAATATAAGTATATTTTTTCTAATCAAGCTGACATCATCTCTTTCGGTGGAAATTAGAATTATATACATAATTAAACCTAAATACATAATTAAACCTAACCGAACAGGTTTTAGTTATACATAAATGATTTTATTCAACAATCAATATGCAGTTTTTCACTAAAAAATGTATGACGATGAACAGTTAGTATCACTGCACAGCTATTGAAACAAGAAGGAGCTCTATTTTATTCACGAAAAAAAACAGAGAAAATCTCCATTTCAAAAAAAACAACAACAGAGGAAATCTGTTTCATACACACAAACAAGGTCCAAGATATAAGCATACGAGCATAACCACAATGTATTCGTGATTTAGTAAGTGAACATAATACTTAAATGCTTGCACAGGAATACGACCTAACATTAAACCACTGCACCACCTCAGCAGAGACCAAAAATACTCAATCTCAAATTCGAATCAAGAGCCATTTCAAAGCATAAGAATAAAACATACATGAAAAGTCACGTACGTATCACTCCCAACGAAGTCATCAGTGAGTGTGTTTCTGTTCCAGACATCTAATCTAAGATCCTAAAACCTTCAGGGACAAAATGAACTTTAGCTTCTCTTGGAATACAACGTTTGTTCCAGATAGTAACATTTTTTAATTAAACCATAAGAATGAATAATGGGGATAAGTGAAGCTTCTGGTTTATAATCTATATGGTCTAAGTTTCTGTGATTTAACTAAATATTAAGTTGTCGATAATATTTAGTTTTCAAAAAACTTTAAAACACGAGCAACCTAAACATACGTAAATCCAAAACCCATAAAGTGATTCATGAATTAAATTATTAATATGTATGTATTTCATAAATATGTTTTATCTCACGTAGTTTAAAACAAAATTTGGATATAAAGGACTTTTCACATACGAGAAAGTGTATTTTTCAAAATGAAAAAAATCAAAGTGTATTATTCAAAATTAAAATCATAAATAAGGTATTTCTCAAATTAACCCTATTATATAGTATCAATCGAGCTTATGTATATCATCACACGAATTTATAGAACTTATTAGCTAATGAGTGCCTAGTTATTAGTTAGTATATACGTATTAAACAAAGTAGTTTTGCTTAGCAAAGAAAATGGTTAATTATTGCAATCAGCTAGAAGTGGTTGTTCCAAATGAACTTCAGTTGTTACGAGATGTCTTTTTTTCTTCACATATTGATGGTCCGGAAAATATACCGATTGCTAACTAAACATAATATAGATAGACGGATTTTAAAAAGAACAAATTAGTTATGGGTTGGTGCGTCTATGCCAGACAATGGAACGACGAGTAATCTACTTAAAATATATATACGTGGAGGAGATATTCTTTCGTTCAAGAGAAATGCTTTTAGACTATAGTATATGTGAATTTTATAAGCATTCTCTTCAAACCAAGACCAAGGAATAGCTAAACGGAGAAAAATAATAATACAGGAAAATATCTGAGCAGAAAAAAAAAATCTCTGAGGAACAAATTTCAGACACCAGCATATATGGGACATGCATGATCGAATATTATATATCATATCTTGGATACTAAAATCAGGTTCGAAGAGACATATAACATATATGTACACGTGTATATATATCATGTACTATATATATTATTGTTGGGTTTGTACAAAATTCATGTCCAACTCTTTATTATCTAATTAGTACGATAATATCTATTTTATGTCTAAGAGACTAGTCCACATGAATTAATTTTTGATTTTTTCCCATGTCTTGTAATAAGTATAGTAGGACGTTTCTTTTTATAATAGATATCTTTCTCTAAATTTTTAATTTAAGACTTTGTTTGATATCTCACAATTATCATACATACACATATATAAATTTATATATTAGATATTTTTTTCTAAATTTTTAATGTAAGATTTTGTTTGATATCTCACGATTATCAAAAATACACACATATAAGATCATCCACAACGGAAAGCTCTTGACAAGGATCTTATAATCAATTTATTCGAAAAATAAGAAATGAGGAAAGAGATAAGAGAAATAGTTTTTGGTAGAGATATTCTACAGAAATCTGTGAGAAACTATCATCTAATTTGACCCAAAAAAAACTCTCATCTATTTGTCATCAATTAATGATTGTTTTAGCTCTCTTTTAATTTAGAATTTTATTTATAAATTAAAATTAAAATCTATTAGTATAATAAACACTAAACACTCTATATGGATATCTCCCAGCTAAAGATGCTCTACTACAAATTATACGATGGTGTTACATATAATGGTGCGTCTTCCTTGAGCATGGCTTTTGAATTTGTTGTCTCTGTTTAGTTGCTTAGACTTCGTCCCGTGTCTCATATTTCATCGAAGTATCAAATATTAAGCTTTGATCATTTTTCCTAAAAGTAAATAACTAATTGTTAAAAGTAGTCAAAAAGACGACGGATACGTATTTGCGGTTCATGCACTTACGAGTATACTATTTTATAGTCGCTGAGAGCCTGAGACTGTTGTTGAAGTGCATGGATGTACATCAAACTCATTGTTTAAGCAAATTGATAATGATATATTGATATGTTATATTGTTTATTAGCTAAGTTTAGTTGTGTGTTACACCAAAAAAGGTTTATTTGTGTGAAAATGGCTAAGGACCACACATTTTAATGGTTATGGCTTCTGTTTGATAATTAGTACTTATATTGATTACGGAAACAAAATTAAGTCGCCATCCAATCCTAATTCTATATCAAATGTGATTCGGTGATTTCAATTGAGATAATTAAACTAGTTTTGGAGTTTTGGAAAACGACTTGGTTTTAGTGGTATTATTGTATGATATATAAAAACTAATTAGTCATGTCAATCAATTGAACATATTACGCTCTATGTAAGTTAAAAATGAAAAATAGGCAAACTGGTTATTAAAAAGGAAGAAAGAAAAACAAATGGTAAGGTTGGTCGGGAGAGGCTAAAGTTTTGAGAGTGACTGAAGGAGGTTTAGGCCGTGTTTATCCACATTCTCTTAAGGTGAAGTTCTTAATTTAAATTGACTCGTTTTTTAGTTTTTTTTTTCCAAAATTTTTTTTTTGTTAAGAGATGGCTCTTTAGTCTCTTATTTAAGAGACGTCTCTTAAGTTTTCTTAGTTAAAAGTTAAAAAACGACTCTTAGAAAAGTTAAAAACCCCTGCTAAGAGACTCCCAATAAACATGTCCTTAGAGCAGCCGACATCGAATCTTTAAAAGTCGCAAGAATCTCGAAGTACTTTATCACATATATACACTCATTTGAATATCATTTTTTTTAATAGTTATTTACTCCAAGTTAAATGTTTTAGATTTTTTACTTCTAATATTAGATGTTTTAATTTGAAAATATAATTATTATTTTCACCTTTATAGTTTTTATTATACAAAAGTTAAATAAAATAATTTTAAATAATATGCGATATATAACTATCAGTTCTAGTATATTGTTGATTTATTATTCAATAAAAAAATCAGTAATTCACTAGAAGTGTACAACAAACGTTAATGCCATATATATATATATATATATACTATTACCAAATTTTTATGACCACTAACCTAATTTACTTGTTTTATTGTTATCAATCCTAATTTTCACATATATAGATATGTTTGGAGGTCTTTAAAGATCCATAATTGCTATTCTATCCATAACATTTTTCACGAAAAATAACACCGGCTTGGTGGAAACATCAATTAAAAACGTAAAACATAGAGCTCTAGTTTGAAAAAGAAAAAAAAAAACATAGAGCTCTAGACCAGAAACGTATGCTTTGACTTTTGAGTCTGTAAAACGAGCTTGTGTCAATTTACTATTGTATTTGTACCGTCTCGCGGTCATTGCGTAACTTGCGTTTGGATATTATTTTTGATCACCTCTTACCGCTTTCTCACCTCTAGTGGCTGCAACGTTGGGCTTCGTTTCGGCCCAAATCTAAATAGGAATACACAAAACAGTTTCTAACTATTTTAAATCTTATAAGCTTATGGGGCAGGGAAATTAGATATGAAAATTCATGCAATGCAGACATTTCACTGCAAAGTTCCAAAGAAGAAAAATATCCATGCATTGTAGGGCTGGGAAACTGGACAGAGAAGGAACGCTTCCAAAGCCATTTACCTATCAGTTTTGTTGGACCCATAATGTACTTGATTATCAATGGGCCCATCATTAATATTGATATTGCCTTTTAAATTTTTTTTTGTTTTTTTTTGTTTTTGTTTTTTTCTTTTATCGACTTTTGCTTTTCATTAAAGCATATCAAAAGAGTACATCTTTAAAAAACTTACACGTATGAGACACACGTTTATAAACTAAATACACAAAGCCACATGGTCAAAAAGAAACAAGCAAGTGTGAACGCAAAGCTTCACCGGAATTTTCTTCTTCTTCGCTTTAGCTCAGCTACCTCCACCACCTTCTTCACCACGAAGCTTGTTCTTCAAAGCTTTGTACTCTATTTCTCCAATCTTCTGTCCAAATCCACCGCTAAAAAAGCAAGCTTTTTTCTTCATGGTTAATATAACAGAGAAGACTCAGATGACCCAAAAGAAATTTTTCGCTGGACCGTCTTTTAGGATGCCGACTCTACTAAATAACTTACAGACCAAACCGAGAAAGATCCAGTATCGCATCTTCCTTATCATCGAAGATACTTTACCCTTTAGCAAATCATAGTTTCCTATGAAAATGAGTAAAGATTGATTCTTCTAGAAAGGATTAAGCGCATAACCGAAGAAGACAAAATCCAACTTATAGCCAATGGGATATAATGAAGTATTGCAAAACAGGGGTACATCGGACGCTATATTACAATCAACCAAAACAGAGATAAATCAAAAGATTGAAGAACTGCTCTGTTATGAGTTGAAACACTACAAAATCGTTATCGCGAAAGGGAAAATCGCCAAAGCAAAACTGATAATCGATCATAGATCGAAAATATCTACAAAAAAAAACAAAAGGATGGTGACCGGCGGTAAAACCACCGGCCACCGATAACAACGATGATTAAGGAAAGTGGTTTTAGAAAGAGGTTGGAAAAAACTTCAGAAAAGAGAGAGAAAACGTTTTGCCTTTTAAGCTATAATATAGTTTCCACTTGCTTATTTCACTTTCCTCGAAATAAGATTTAGATTTTTCCGCTCATTGGCCAATACTCAGACATATTGCCGTCTTTGTTCATTATCACAACAACTTGAAAAAAACTACTTGTTCAAATCGATGTTGTAAATTATGTTTATTCATCTTTTAAAATAATGGTGGATGTCAAAAAATAAATAATGGTGTTAATTTATGATATAAAATACTAAACATACATAACTATTTATTTATATTATTACAAACACCAAAGAAGTGAAAACCTTTTTAGTGCAGCAATTTAACTAAAAATTCATTAATGTTTATACACAAGAAAGTTTGAGTCTCAAATTTCAAAAAATGTAAATTATGTATATTATAGAGAAAAAAAATATTACAGAAAATCTCAATATGGTGCGAAGCATACATCAGTCAGTTGTGAATCTCATAAGTGGACTCGGGAAAATATAGTCAGACATAAATTTTCATAAGACATGTAAAATTATCGATTGTAAAATCTAATATCTTTTATATATTGTAATAATATAGTTATTCAGACGTCAAAATAAAACGCCGAAGAAAAAAATACAACAAGATAGTTCTCAGGACAAAAACAGGACTGATACAACGCTACTCATTGAGACAAATTTTCATGATTTTTGGTGTAAGAACACTGACATTGTTGTTTTATGTTTTACAGCTGAGTGGAGTGACATGCTTGGCAAGTTTCGGGCCAAGTGTAACCTGAGAGAACACACATAAAGGGTACGAAACAAAACGAAAGCTCATGTAAATAATTGTTATCATCTTCGGTGCTTATAAAGTTTCTCCTTCGGACAGCTCAATATAATCAACAAGTATTTGTCTGTGTGCATAATAAGAAGTCATTGTCGGGATCAAAGATCGAAGAATGCTTCCACACTTAACCCATTGTCCCAGGCAAAAAAATTGTATATTATGTAGTGTGATGTATGTATTGCTTATTAATCTTATGTCATTAAGCTCACTCTGATTTAAATAGAAGTCCGTTCTTGTTCGGCGCTGTCTTTTACCCAAGAAACAAAAGTTAATTAGTAATTTTTAAATTGAGCGGATTATTTTAGTCAAAAGTGGCATTATATATTTATATAGTACTATATGGATATGGTTAGCAAAAGTTGGGAGAAAAGAAAACGAGATGACTTTGCCGACAAGGCTGCAGGTGTGTTTAAAACTAAAATAAGAGTTTTGGCTGTAAATTAGAACCTTTTATGTATTTTTAATTATCTATTTACAACTTTTTTTTGTCAGACTTTATATTTTTTTTTGTCAACTTTTTAACTTTTCCTTAGTTAGATTAGTACATATAAGAGTTCCATGATATTACATAGTTTGAGTTTTCCACTCTACCCTTTTTAGCTAGTTTATCAGCTACATCATTGGCAATCCTAGAAATTTTAAGAAACTGGTAATTGTACAAAGGTTCTGCAACTAGGTTCAGTATGTCTTCAATATATGTCTGATGATGATTGAGTTGATCCATTTGCTCAGCAGCTTTTAGTTTGCGGCTAGATAGGCATTTGTATAACAATGAAGAGTCCCCACAGAATGTTACATTGTTGAATCCCAGACTCTTCATTTGAATTACAGCCATGCGAAGTGCTTCCGCTTCCGCTTCTAAAGCTGAGTTTATAGGGTTGATTGCAGCCATTCCTTGAACAAGGATAATAGATTCCTTATTATAGAGTGCCCATCCAATGCCTGCTTTTTGATAGTTGGATGTCCATGAGGCATCTACAAAACAACATAATCTGTTAGTTTGATTGATTACATCTGAAACAGTATTCAGATTTTCATTCTCAGAGAATATGCCATTAGATCTCATGTTGACTTGTCTATTCTCTGCTGGTTCCTCCTCATTTCTCAATGCATCTTTCCAGACATTGAAATCTATCAAAGATTTACTTATAGTTTCTGGAATAGACCTTTTTTTTCCTTGAAATATGAGATCATTTCTCATCTTCCAAATTCTCCAGCCAATGAAAGAGAAATAACTTACATCCTCTCTTTGGCTTTTGGTGGCGCTCAGCAAGGATGCGACATTGTTTCTGATCTCATTGTGGCTAATATGGCAATGTGTTTCAATGTGAACAGGCGCCATATCCCATATTTCCTTGCTGACTCTACACTGAAAGAGGAGATGGTTAACTGTTTCTGGATAATCAATCCTTATGCCTCTTTTTATAAGGTTATCTGCAACAGGAAGAGCATTATGTAGAGCTTTCCACCAAAAATATTTAATCTTAGGAGGAGTTTTTAGCTTCCATAGATTGTTATAAATCTCCTTATCATGCGGGCTACTAGTATTTGTATTTGTCTGCATAGTTTGAGATGCTCGCATATCTCTAAGGAGATTATAACCTGATTTGACAGAGTACTGCCAATCTTTGGTGTGACACCAAATGATTTGATCCTTAGTTTCTGTAACTGTTGGGCGAATTAGCTTGATGATCCTGATATCCTCGTCATCTACAAGAGAAACAAGTTTTTGCTCATTCCATGTATTAGTTTCTAGATTTATAAAGTCTGAAACTTTTAGAGATGGCATTAAGTGGGATCCAATTCCTTGAGGAGGTCTACTTGGAGATATAGGGAGCCAATTGTCTGACCACATTTTTGTTTGATGACCTTTTCCTATTATCCATTTAAGGCCTTTAGAAAGAAGTTTATTACCTTCCAAGATGCTTCTCCATGCATGGCTCGAGTTAGTTTTTGATCTTGCTTGCAGAACACTTGTCTTAGGATAGTATTTTGCTTTCAAAACTTTGCTTAAGAGAAGATTGGGTTGCTGCAATATTCTCCAACTCTGTTTAGCCACCATTGATATGTTGTAATCTCTTAGGTCTCTTATTCCCAGTCCTCCAATTTTTTTAGAGTTGTTGATTTTCTTCCACGCCACCCAAGAGATTTTATGGGTTTCTCTTGTAGACGACCACCAGAATCTTCTCATCACTCTTGTCATTTGATCGGTTAGTCTTTTGGGGAGGAGAAAACAAGACATACAATATGACGGGATGGCTGTTGCTACTGCTTTGAGAAGTACTTCTTTACCTGCAGGTGTAAGAAGGTTAGAGTACCAACTATTTACTTTAGCTTCCACTCTTTGATATAGATATGAGAATGCATCGACTTTATTCCTTCCAATAAACTCAGGTAGGCCTAAGTATCTCCCAAAACCCCCAGTCTTATGTATTCCTAGGAGTTGACTTATTCTTGCTCTCTCATCTTTAGATAAACCTTTTCCAAAAGAAAGAGCAGATTTGTTTAAGTTTACTGACTGACCTGATGCTTGCTCATAAATTTTGAGGATTTGCAGGATTTTAGTGCATTCATCTTCCTTTGCTTTGCAGAATAGCAGGGAGTCATCTGCAAAAAGCAAGTGAGATATTGCAGGACCATTCCTGCTAGCTTTAAAACCATGTAATTTCTCTTTTTCTATGCTATGTTTAATTAAGGATGAGAGACCTTCAGTACATAACAGATATATATAAGGCGAAATAGGATCACCTTGTCTTATACCACGCTGAGGTCGAATGCTCCCTACTGGATTTCCATTTATCAAAATGGAGTACTTTACCGATGTAATGCATTTCATGATCCAGTTACACCATTTTTCTTTTGTCAGACTTTATTTAAATTGTCTATTGACAACTTTTTAATTTGCTAGACTTTATTTACAACCTCCGAAAAACATAAACAGAAGAAAGATTTTTTTTATTACTAATTAATATCCAAATGGTTCTGTGACAAAATAAAAGAGAAAACAAAACGTATCCATCCGAATAAAAATTTAAAATATCTCAACAACATATGTTCCACCGAGCAGAATAAATAACAACCACTAGTCACAAAGGAGCTCTATATATGTAAAATATAATTATTACGAACTAGCGCCAAAAATGAATCTATATATCTGATAACAAAAAAAAATCTATATCTTTTTTTGCAATAGATTCAAAAGACAACAAATCATCGAAAGAGAAACAATTTTTTTTTCTGGATGACACATACGTTAATTTAGAAATCCCCAATGAAATATTATAATTAAAAAATTTCATCTACTGTTTCAAACTATTAGTACTAAATAATCTTCTAAAAATGAAGTAATTAACTTGCTTAACTTTTTACTAATTCTAGTAGATATTTTAAACAATAACTTTGAGGCGCAAAACTTTATTGTAAATTGATAAATAATTTAATGTAAATCTATTTTCTTTGTTTATATTTTAACATTATCAATTAAATAATTGATTAAATTTTTAAAATATAAAATTATTTAACGCAGAGTTCTTTTAATCAATTTAAAACCGAAATTTATCTAATACAAAAAAATCTTAAAAGACAAAAACAATACATTTCGTTAACTTTTTGTTTCCAGAAATATTATTCCTTCTGTTTTTTATATTTGACGTTTTAGAGGAATTTTTTTGTTCCAAATTATTTGATGTTTTTAATTTTCTATGTAAAATTTAATAGTAATTAATGTTAAATGGTGATATTATAGTTTCTATTTTGTTATTAGTTGAATTGTGGTTAAGTAAATAATTAGTGATATTTTTGTTTAGAAAATGAAACAAAATTAAATGTTTTTTAATCTATGTGCATGATCCTAGAACGTCAAATATAAAAAAATAGAGGGATTAGTAGCAGCAGTGCTTGTAAATCTTAGTTATGTTATTAATAAAAATTTGTAGTACTATTCTCAAGGTGAAAAACAAAGCAAGACTGGTTTAACAAGAAAGCAGGAAACAAAGTCACAGACGGTAGTTGTGTGTTCCGGCAACAATTAAACCATAAACCATGTCTTATCAAAAGTACTGTAACGCAAGATATTGACTTTAATTAAAAAGACATTTAATAATCATATTAAAAAACAAAACACTTTACTTCGTCTCCCTCTTACGTCTCTTTCATCTCCTCTCCGATCGCTTCTCTCAGCTGCCGTAATCCCAAGCTCTCGGGATTCATGTCAGGCCCTCTCGATTTCGCTAGACCTTGTAAGTATCTCATCTTCACCCCGATGATCGTGGTTCTGAATTGTGAAATTGTAAAATTGAGTTTGTGATTTGATTGATTGTCTCAGGTTTCGAAGGATGTTCAAGCAATGATGAGAGAAGAGAACGGAGATCAGACTTCGAAGTTTCAGAGGACGAGAAGAGAACAAGAATCGGTACCTTTAAGAAGAAGGCAGCGAAAGCTTCAAGCAAGTTGAGACACTCTCTCAAGAAGAAAGGAAGCAGTGGCAGGAGGAGAAGCACTGATCGGAACTTCTCTCTTACCATCGAAGACATTCACGACGACGAGGAGCTGCGAGCTGTTGATGAGTTAAGGAGTCTACTCCTCTCAGAGAATCTGCTTCCTCCAAAGCTTGATGATTATCACATCATGTTGAGGTCATCTCTCTCTCTCTAGTTTATCATTTGTATAGGCATGAGTGTTCGGATACACGTTTCGAGTTTAACCTCTCCTCCCCCCCTTCGTGTTTTATATATGTTTTTTTAGTCGTTCTGATAATAATATTTCCTGTTAGGTATATTTTATTTATAGCTAAAACTCAATTTTCCATCCAAACATTTCGGATTCGGACATTTTTATATCATATCAAAATAAACACCGAATTGAGGAATTGAGATACTTATTTAGATTTTTGTTACTTAATTTGAATACTAATTTGAGCTAGGGTTCTCAGATCTTTTGGGTTATTCGAGACTTAAGTTCGGATATATTTTATACCATCCTAAAAGATCCATTCAGATAATTTTGCAGCTTGTATTGGATACATATTCAGGTTTTTTGGTTCATATCTCGGATTTTGGGCTTTTTGCCTATGTCTACTTGTGTGTATTATTTAACACTCCTAGATGATGTTGCAGGTTCCTGAAAGCTAGGAAGTTTGATGTTGGGAAAACAAAACTGATGTGGAGTAACATGATTCAGTGGAGACAAGATTTTGGGACAGACACTATTCTCGAGGTAAAGATTTGGACATATGTGTTATTGTGTCTTTGTGTTTTGTCTGATAAAAGTTATTTACTCTATTTTTGTTGTAGGATTTTGAGTTTGAAGAGGTGGATGAAGTTCTCAGATACTACCCTCAAGGCTATCATGGTGTTGACAAAGAAGGAAGACCTGTTTACATTGAGAGGTTAGGGAAAGTCGATCCGGCCAAACTCATGCAAGTCACCACATTGGAGAGATACATAAGGTATCATGTTAGAGAGTTTGAGAAGACTATTAGTATCAAGTTTCCTGCTTGCTGCATTGCTGCTAAGCGACACATTGACTCTAGCACCACCATTCTAGACGTTCAAGGCGTGGTACATAAAAAAAAAACTACTCGACACGCTGACTCTTGTGTAGTGTTACTAGTGGCCTGCATCTTCTTACTTAGATTTATGTTTTGCAGGGGTTGAAGAACTTCTCCAAGCCTGCGAGGGATCTCATAATCCAGCTGCAAAAGATTGATAACGATAACTACCCTGAGGTATGAAGTGACTGCTACTGTTTTCCTTGTGTGTGTGTATGTTTACGTGTGTGGTTGGCTTAGATTAATAACAAAAACCATAGGATATGACATTTAACTTATCTGCAGACACTACAACGCATGTTCATCATCAATGCTGGTCCTGGTTTTAAGCTACTTTGGGGCTCGGTGAAATCATTTCTTGATCCAAAAACAGTCACCAAGATTCATGTAAAATTGCCTTTCTTTCTACATATTTATCCACGTATACATACCTTATATGAATAGCATGCCATCAACTGTTGTCGATGTGTTCTTCTGGTAGGTTGTTGGTAACAAGTACCAGAACTAGCTACTTGAGATTATTGATCCAAGGTAAATAATTCTCAGTCCTCAGCTTTTTTTTCTTGTTTGGTTCTCATGACTCCAAAACATTGTTTAACTCCCTACCTATGCACTGTGCAGTCAGCTGCCAGACTTTCTTGGTGGCACTTGCACATGTGCTGATGAAGGTGGTTGTATGAGATCTGATAAAGGTCCCTGGAAAGACCCAGAGATAATAAGTGTAAATCTTATCTTCCATGACTTATTGTTTACTCTTGTGTGTTTGCTTAATCATATTAACACAAAATAATGTAAGCTATGTATGTATCTAACTGATCTCTCACTTGTAGATGGTTCAAAGTGGTGGAACTCTCTGCAGACATGCAGCTATTCTAAACAGTGGTTCCCGTATGAACTCATGTGATAAGCCATCTTTTTCTGGGGTAATAGTTTTTACTTGGATGCTAAACATGTATTTGATTATTTCTTAAGGTAACAATATTGTCCCCTTTGGCTCAGATTAAAGCTAGTGACACCTCAACAGCGGAATCAAGCTCTGAGGTAGAGGAGATGGCTTCTCCAAAAGCAAACAAGGAGAGTCATGTTCCTAAGTTGACTCCTGTTTGTGAAGATGTAAGAGTTTTTGTTGTACGTAAGTGAAACCACAGTAGCACTTTACTTGATTTCGTGACCTTAGTTGCAGATTAGGACCAATGGTAGATCATATCCTACTGATTCATCAGAGTATGACTCACCTATGGTGGACAAAGTTGTGGATGTTGCTTGGATGGCCAATGAGAAGCCAAAGACTCCAGAAAGTAAAATATTTGAAACCAAATACTAAGATATGTAACGCAAAGTTTCACTGTAATGGAATGTGTTGTTAGTGCAGGCCACAAGGATACACCTGGCTTGGGAAAATTAGGACCGATTAGTCATGTCTTGAGGTGGCTAACCACGTTGTTCACGTTTCTCATATCTTTGGCGGCTCTGCCACAGAGTAAAGAACAGTCACGGTCTGAATCTTCAGTTGATCAACCAATCGCTAGAGAGTCTCGTCCTCCTTCACCGGTTTATTCAACTGTCAGAGAGAGAAACCTCATTGCTTCAGTTGTAAACAGACTAGGAGATCTTGAGAAACAAGTGGAGACACTGCACTCAAAGCGACATGAGATGCCTCGTGAGAAAGAAGAGTTGCTTAATACAGCTGTGTATCGTGTAGATGCACTTGAAGCAGAACTCATTGCTACAAAAAAGGTAAGAACAAAATCTCTCAAGTTTCATTTTAAGTTCTTTCCATTGATTTATTGACATAAAAGGAAATGTCTTTGTTGTGTATTAACTTCATACTCTCTTTCAGGCTTTACATGAAGCTTTAATGAGACAGGATGATCTTTTGGCTTACATTGACCGGGAAGAGGAAGAGAAGTACCATCGGGTAACTAACCACTTCTCATTTTTTTTCACTCATAAACTTGAATTTTGTATTGAATATACTAAATATGTTTTGGTTTGTTGCAAATAAGCAGAGAAAGAAGTTGTGTTGGTGAAGAGAGAGAGAGAGAGAGAGAGAGAGGGAGAGCTTGGGTTACTAGTTTATGAGAGATGGTGGTGGTATCCTGCTTTGTGAGTGTTGGTAAGTTTGTATACACCATATGATAGAACAATGTTTTATATACCAAATTGAGGTCTCACAGGCAAAAGATTTGATACTTTTGGGGAAAGTTCCGGAAGACTATGTTCAGTACATATTCATCATATATCTTTATTCATATCAGAGACCATTTTCTCTCAGCTCATGGGCAATTAGAACATCATCATGAACATGACATTTTCTAAGTTACATACATTAATATATGCATGGATAATATGACTACAAAAAAAATGAATGCATTAAGAATATGAAACTTGACCAATTTTCAAACTCACCAGCTAATTGTGTTGTTGTGGTTGTTAAGCATAAGAGGGAGTGAACAGATTAAACACAAAATGATATGCATAAAATACTAGGGGGTCAAAATTATATAACGAAACAATTTCGAGAGTCCAAAGGCAATGTCTCAAGGAAAGGAGAAGCCAAAAACTGTAGCTGGGTATTGAGTTTTTGGCCCATGTCTATTACACAAAAGGGCCTGCATTCAAATAATTGAAAGACCAGCACGATATGTGTTTACAACTACATCCCACATCGGTTAAATGCGAAAGAGCTGCTTGGGGAAGCCGAGTATAAAAGAGATCCTTGGCGCAACGAGCTAAGTACTTACCTGGACGGGGTCAACTCGTGATCAAGAAGACGAGTGGCCTAGGCTAGTGACCTCCATTGCACTAAGGAGGGGTGCTTAGCCTAAGGTCTACCCATGAGGTAGAGCCTGCGTCATTATTTGTGGCAGAGGGGGCCTGCGTTCGCGCGGTCCCTACCATCTACAGTCATATTTTTATTATCTTTCTGTTATCAATTGCTTCTTGCCTTTCCCAGCCCAGTAGAATATACACTTGGGTTTAATAGAAAATCAACCCATTAACGAAAGAGTCTGGGCTTATGTATGTAGTACTTCATTGTTTAAATATAATACATATTATAGGATTTTTCACACATAAATTTTTGTGACTATTTTTTCTTCCTCTGTTTTAACCATACAAATTTCATAAATGTAATATTTTTTAAAATTAAAATTAATCATTATTATTTGATAAAAAATACATTAAAAATACAAAATGTATCATTTTGAAACAATGTTTTCTTTTTCTAAAACATGTAATTTTCTGAGACAAAGAGAGTATTATTTAAGCTCCATTCATAATGAACACAAAATATAGAATTTCAGTATTTTTGGGGTCAATCGCAAAATATAGTATATTTCCTGTTTTAAATAATTAAACATAATGTAGATATGCTAATTTACATTGTGTAGAATTCGAGTATATGTGATGATGTATATCACCAGTTAGAACTACAATTTGCTATATTCCATGTTTATTAATTTTTTTAAATGAAAACATTACTCTAGATGAACAAGTATCCAACACAAAAAGATTAACAGAGATACAAGAAAAAACGATTCCACTTATTAAAAGAAAATTAAATCATTCTAACAAAAATACGAAAAATCTGTTTGGACATGAATTTTTAAAGGTCCAAGATTCTGAGGGCCCAAGACACATAAAGCCTGATTGCGTGTTTTAAATGATGCCTGTATTTTGTCCCACATCGGTCGCGAAATATTCGAAGCTCAAAAACATGCGCTATAAGTAGAGTCTCGCGTGCTCTTTCGGAAAGCATCTTTGCGCTTGGGGCAATGACGCAGCTAATGAGGTACTAACCGAGGCGCGTCTATTGCTGGTTGAAAACTATTTCCAAACCCCCTCCTGGGCCTAAGCTTGTCTTGGGCCTTCGAGAATTTCTGGAAGGGCTCCCTTCGGGGTAAAGCCCTACTATTCCTTAGTAAAACTTTATTTTTCTACAAGAATCATAGAAGAAATAAATCATAATCTTATTGTAACGGGATTAATTCACATTCAACTTAACGTTGTGTTACTGAAAAAAAAACGAAATTGTTGAAGAGCATATTTAATTTGGTTATTGATTCCCTAAAAAAGTATAAAAATAATTTGCCAGATAAGTACAGATACATATGGGCTTAAAGCCCAACATATGAATATGGCCTTATTGAGGCCCAATAAATAGTGTCACCTCTGCCGCAATAAGGTAAAGCAGAGTGTCACTGAAGAGACGAGTCATCACCAAACCCAATTACGACAATGGTGGCGGCTATGGCTTCTCACGTCTCTTCCACCCGATCACCGTCTCTCTCCCTCTCCTCTTCATCGTCCTTCTTCCCCGGCACTACTCTCAGGCGATTCTCCACCGTGTCACTCGCTTCTCCCGCGAGCTTCTCCTCCCTCCGCCTTCGTGTCTCCTGCCAAGCCTCCTCCGTCACTTCCCCTTCTACTTCCGGTGTGAAAGGTTCGATCTTTTGATACCAGATTCTGATGTTAGCATTACCCAAATGAGAAAATGTGTTTATTCATTGAGATTAATCTTTCATTTTCAGTATTTATTACAGAACAATCATCTGGTAAAACATGCAGATGTTGTTGTCGGAAGTCAGCACCTGTCTGTAAGGGAATCATTAACTCAAAACCTGCTTGTGTTCTGCAGGGAAATCTGACCTGAAAGACTTTCTAGCCATAGATGATTTTGACACAGAGACCATCAAGAAGATTCTTGACAAGGCTTCAGAGGTCAAAGCCCTGCTGAAGTCAGGGGAGAGGGACTATCTACCTTTTAAAGGGAAGTCTATGTCTATGATCTTTGCAAAACCGTCCATGAGGACTCGTGTTTCCTTTGAGACTGGCTTTTTCTTGCTTGGTGGACATGCATTGTATCTTGGACCCAATGACATCCAGATGGGTAAGCGAGAGGAAACTCGCGATGTCGCTCGTGTTCTGTCACGCTATAATGACATCATTATGGCCCGTGTGTTTGCTCATCAGGTATGCTGGTGAGTTTTTGATTGATTCATTAAATGGACATGATAGATAGAACACTAGAACTGCATTTCTCATGTGTGTTTAAATGTCTTGTTTGTGGCATTGGTATTCATGTTTGAGCCGATTTGATTAATCTTTGGAAAGCTGAATAAATCAAACTTGATTCCACGTCTTTTGCAGGACATTTTTGATTTGGCTAACTACTCGAGTGTACCAGTTGTCAACGGTCTGACAGATCATAACCACCCTTGCCAAATCATGGCCGATGCACTCACGATGATTGAGCACATTGGTCAAGTCGAAGGGACAAAGGTTAGTTAACCTTTTCGCCAGCTGCAACCTGCAATGTAGCATGTACTTTTCTTATCTTTTGTTAACGGTAGGTTAGGCAGCAGATGCATGCTACTCAAGTCCTAAAGGAAACAGAACCAAACCCATGCATATTCAAAATCACAGCTTGTCTAGACTTGTCTGATGATCTCATATTGTATGTTTGCATATATGTGATTGTGAGCTTATACCGAAAAAGTTATCTTTAGTTATACTGATTCAACAAACTTCAGGTAGTCTATGTTGGAGATGGGAACAATATGGTCCACTCATGGTTAGAATTGGCATCAGTTATTCCATTCCATTTTGTCTGCGCTTGCCCAAAAGGGTTTGAACCAGACAAAGAGAGAGTTCTAAAGGCACAACAAGCTGGATTAAGTAAGATAGAGATCACCAATGATGCTAAAGAAGCTGTCATAGGAGCTGATGTTGTGTACTCAGACGTATGGGCCAGTATGGGGCAAAAGGATGAAGCTGAGTACCGTCGTAAAGCATTCCAAGGCTTCCAGGTAACATATTTCTTCTATGGAGTATGGATACAGTATATGAATGTCTCTGATTTAGATATCTTACTAAAGTACACGAAACTTGCAGGTGGATGAAGCTATGATGAAGTTGGCGGGTTCAAAAGCCTATTTCATGCATTGTTTGCCTGCAGAAAGAGGAGTGGAAGTGACCAATGAGGTTGTGGAAGCTCCTTATTCCATTGTCTTCCCACAGGCGGAGAATCGCATGCATGCTCAAAATGCGATAATGCTTCATCTGCTCGGCTTTTAAACCCCTGTTGTTGTCTTACTTATCTCTCTCACCTGTTTGCTGGTGTGCCATTGACTCTGATGTACTTTAATTTGAGAAACCTTGATGAATAATATTGCGGATGGTTTTGCTGGGAATAAGAATGAGCTTCTTTATATATATATATATATATATATATATATATATGAACTCATGCGCCACGTTGTTGAAAAGCTTTTCTCACAGAAGCACTCGCACAGAATCAGTGAGAGGAATTGGTTTGCATCCACTCTCTGCCCCAAGAATCTTTCCTCTCCGCAAGAGCCTCTGCCTGGAATGATGACAACACACAAACATGCTTTCAGCAAAGAAAATGGATTTATATATACTACACAAGTGAACAGATGGTGTACATACCACCGCACGCTCAGTTGTTTATTTAAAACATGACCTATAAAATTTGAAACGGCACTGTGAACTACCAATGAAATTGGAGGACCTTACCGTCACTTTCATTAGACATGAAGCATTTTTAAAACAGTAAATAGATTAGATTTGGATATACGAATTTTATCACAAAAAATGATAATATCTCCCTTATGTCCTATTCTTTTTTCTTTCTTTCTACTCGATCAGTTATGTCCTTATTCTTTTCATCTTTTGCATCAAATTTTTGGTGGCTCTTGTAAAAATGCTTGTCACTCAAATGGGTCTCTTGTATTACACCATCACACATAAAGTCATTAGATTCAAGATCCCTGAGAATAAAATTTATCTCATTTTGAATTGGTGAAGATGAATATAATGTTTGGAAAATTAAAAGCATTCACGAACTTTGGTTAAGTATATTATGATGACGTTTCAAATCCCTTAAGCATTTTTTGGATTTATTTTATTTCATTATTTGTTTAAGCTGAGAATAAAATTTTAACCTATCATATCAAACATCTTGATATCTTGTAAAATGCTTTGGATAATGGTAAAATATGCGCAGTTTGTGCCCAATTCGTTCACTTTTTCTCCCACAAAATTAGTCAGAAAATTACTGACCTAGACGGGGTCAACTTGTGATCAACAAAATTAGCCAGAAAATGATGCCCAAATAATGGGTATCATTATTTACTTATAATAATTTTTGGACATGCGATTAAACTGTTACAGAATATAAATACTAGCATATCCATTTTCTTATAATGGGACAGTCGTCTCCATTTCAAAACCTTTTAGTTTCAATAATGCCATGGATATGTATTATACATCCACTATGTTTGTCTACTAGTATTTTTCTTAAATCTATCAATCACCACGCAAAGTATATATATGGCTTACATTATGTTATCGGTAACTGTGAAATAATATACTTACGTATATGAGAAACCTAGTAGTTATATATGCTAATATAGCATCATGATAATCTTCTGTACGTCTATAATAAGCACATTAGGCCAAGTTGTTCAACTTACCAACTTCAACCCTACGTTTTAAACTGGTTATCGATCGATATGATCGCTCGGTTCTATACATTTTCATTAATGTGCAAGCTTTACGATTGACTTTTTCCAGACAATATATATAGACGTTAATGTGCCACAAATTAAATGTCTCTAATATATAGTATTTGGTAAATTAAACATGAAAAGAATAATTACATAAATTAAAATAAAAACGAAAATCTCTCCAACTTGCGGAATCTAGGAAGTATCTTTTCTTCTCTTTATAAGGAAACCCTCCCCTTGATATTCATTTTATAGCAACTTTCATCGTTAATCACTATATATTTTCTCACTCTCCTCAATAAAATTATGGCGTCAAACTCTAGAAGCTCGAGCTCGTCGTCATGGACGTTCAAACAGAACAAGATGTTCGAGAGGGCCTTGGCAGTATACGACAAGGACACACCGGACCGATGGCACAATGTGGCAAACGCTGTCGGAGGGAAATCTGCAGACGAAGTGAAGCGTCACTATGACATCCTCGTCGAGGATCTCATCAATATCGAAACTGGTCGTGTTCCTTTACCCAATTACAAGACCTTCGAATCTAACTCAAGAGGCATCAATGACTTTGACACGAGGTATATACTAAAATCTTGTAATATATATATATATATATATGTATATTTAAGCTTATAGTTTCGTTTCGGACTGGGTTTTCATGTTCAATAGTGTGTTTATATCTTCATTAATACATAACACTATAGTTTCTTTTTATCGAACACGATTTTGTTCATACTTATAAACGTAAACCAAAAAGAAAATTAGCTGCACTTGTAATATATAAGAGCATCTTAGCCCTTTTATTAAGAAAAACTTTAAGAGCATCTTCAATTCATCCATATAATTTTATTTTATAATAAAATTTAAAGATAAATCTACTCGAAACTAATTCTATTTTTTATCTATAATAAAAACTGCTATTTTTTCTTCTATAAAATAGCAATTTTCTATTTTTTACTCTATAAGTAAAAATTGCTATTTTACAGAAATACATTGAAATAAACTCTACCTCTATTATAATTTTCTTTATTTTAAAAATAAAAATAGTACAATACATTGCAGATGGTCTAAAAAACATTTCCATATATAAGAAAATTAAATAGTGTGATTTTATTTAAATGCATAATGTTTGCATGAAAAACAATTAACTTCTATATACAATAGTACTAGTACGGGAACAAACCAGTTAGCACACAGAAGGGAAACGTTCACATGGAATTTAATCCCTTTTTGTACTTAATCACATGCAAATTGTCTTTAATATGTTTGAAGGGGCATAACATAATATCATGATAAGATGTACACAAATAGATATATTGGTTATTTATACCTGTCGTTCAAAAAATAGGTTATTTATACTTCTGTCCATGGTCGGTGGTGGTCGACATAGTGTTTCTAGTATAGTACAAGCTATTAATTAAGCAAACACGAGTTTGGAAAACCTTTTAATTAAAAGATATCTACAAGTTGCTAATTATTAATTAATATGTGATTGGAATCTAATCAGTAATCAATATGTTTGGACCGATAATTAAACTACGCATGCTCTTATTCATGTACTGTGCTGATTTTTGACAGGCTAATGAAGAATTTGAAGATCTGATGAAGTTTATTATGTTCATTAATTGTAAAAGATTCAGATGAATACGTGATTCTTCTGTCTACTGATCAGTGATTCTGTTTGTAATGATCATTTCATATTTGTCTTTATGTCTATTATATTTTGAAGAACTGAAGAAAGTAAAACTTTTTAAAAATATTTTAATTAATAAATCAGCTGGATAATATAATAAACCTTTGAAAGCCGACAAGAATATTGTGTTTTCCTACTTCAGCAACTGGGAAACCCGATTTATACAATAAGATTGGTCATTGATCAACGAGGTTTGTTTAGTTATTTTAATATACTGTAACATCTGTTGTCTGTTTATTTAGTTTATATACTTATTTTGCTGTCTCCTTCAAAAATATTATTTAAAAATAAAATATCAATTATTTTAATATACTGTAATATCTGTTGTCTGTTTATTTAGTTTATATACTTATTTTGCTGTCTCCTTCAAAAATATTATTTAAAAATAAAATATCAATAAAACAACATTGTTTTCTCGGTAACATTCATAAAACAGATACATTGTTTCAATAATACATTCTGATAATAAAGACTGCGGACTACAGTGCGCTATTATGGGCTTTCTTGGGCCAGAGTTGTTATAAATAAATGAGGCATGTGACTCGTCGAGCCGACCAATTTCTAAGGTAAACAAGGTAGGTAGCCAACTAAAACACACGGAAGAAGAAGGATCTTATATACAGTACGTACCTCGCAGTGGTTTTGGCTTTGGACTTACTTGGTCGCAACAAAAGGGCTTATATCATTGGAGAGGATGGGTATTTTAAACAAGTGGATCTCGGAGAAGTTGTTGTGAATTCTGATGACCAACAATCATACCGTTTCTCAGTGTGCTCTTACGTGCCAAGTTTTGTGCAAATCAACCAAGGCTAGTACTATCATCGGGAAAGAACGATAAGTTGTTTGTTCTCCTTTTTGTTTTCTTTTGCCTTTTGTCATCTTCTTCTTCTTTTGAACAACACTTGGTCAATTACTTATATTCATTTTGTTTCTATTTTCATTATTTACATGGTATTGAAGTCTTGACCACGTATTTTCATTTTGTATTCATTTTGTCATCGTATTTTCATAATAATACCCCCAGGAAGTCTGGATTATCCTAAAGTGCAGTTACTTGAATCATGTAAATGTACATATTATTATCTTCATTTCATTAGTATATACAACTACCTGTAATAGACATGCAACATTACCCTACCCTTTAATTGTCTAGCCAATGCTTGATGGAATATTCGACGTAGTGAACTTGCTGGTTGGTTTTTATAAAATATCATCATCATTTTGGTATAATATAGGGAACGATCGTACCATCAACCATGCATGGACGAAACCTCCTCAATACAGTTTTGCAAATATTGGAAGGACATTTCGTTTAGGTTGAACTAAATTAACCAAAGCAGCCGCCTTCATTTCCCGCGTCGGAGCAGTCACAGACGAAGCTCGAGTCACAGACTCACGGTAAAGAAGATGATGAAACGCCAAACGCGATTTGGCTCAGACTGCACATTTCCAAACGCGATATCGATTGCAGCATTTTCATCAGAATTGTGATTGACCCATTTCTGAAAGCCAATATATATGTTTTGAGGCAAAATCCCTATATCTCAATTTGTCCTTATTTTATCTTAGGCTTTTGTTTTTCTAAGTTTGGATAGCAGACTTTGGAGACTGTTCTTTTTAAAGTCGCTGCGATTAGCGTCAGCGGTTAAAATTTGTTAATGATTTTCTTCTTCATCCATTGCCGGAGGAAAAATAAAGAACGCAGCGACTAAAATAATTAAACAAATTTGGTAGTTCTGTAGTCGCTGAAAAAAGCAGCCTTACTATTCATCTTTTTTCTCCACTCCCGCGACAAAACACAAAAAAAGTTCTTCCCTTTTATTTTGCTTTCCCTTCAAATTTTGTCTTTTTTCTCTTTAAGTATTAGTCGCTGTCCGCCGTCGCTGCGTCTTTGCGACGAACAAGGCTAGTGTATCTCCTCTTAAAGAAGATACACTATGTTATTATTTTGTATATAATCATGTTTTCTTCTTTTTATTTATATTTCGTCATGTCTAAGTAGTCTATTTGTTAGGCTTGGGGTGATAGGGATCTGAGATCTATGTGTTAAACACAAATATATATTTATTCTTTGATTATCTTTGTTCGTTGTTATTAATGCTTGGATTAAGTTGATCTTTTAGCATATGAACTTAGATTGAATCTATCCACCAAAAAAGTTTTAGGTTGCTAGAAAGAACATAGACAATCAATTTGTCTTTAGCCGGCAAAAGCTGATGTTAAGACAAATTGTGAACCTATTGAACTTGTTCTTAATACTTGTCTTCATTCTCTAATTCAAACGAAAATTTATATATCATGATTAATTGATAAAGATCCACGACAATGGGTTTTATCTATTATTGTTGTTCATGTTCTAGATTGGTTTTGTATTATTCTATGAATAGTTGTGTAGCTCATGGTCATATCGTTGTATCAGAATGTTAAGAACTGGGATCTATCTTTTGGTTCTTCGTCTATAGTTGTTTGTAATGCTGAAACTTGACTAGCTACCAAGTTTCTGATCTTAGGTTATTTCACGCCCCACAGGTGTGCGATGAAATTCTTGAATGAGCATAGATGAGCAAATCATTCTTAGTTAACAAAAGCTGATGCTATTGCAATTTTTGAACATATCGAACTCAAACTTAACGACAGTTTATGATCTTAGGTTGTTAGACATAGTGATCGGCGCTACAAAAGTAGGTATGTCATAAATTTGTGATTTGGGTTCTAGAACACGCATAACGAGTTCTCTGTTTGATTCTCTGAATTATGATTCTGATTCGAGCTTCACAGTTTAAAAAGAAGACCTTCGGCGACTCGAAGGGGATCTTCATCGCCATAACTAATGGAGCTCTGACGATGGCGTTTCAAGTTCTGATAGTGCTACCCGGTCTCCCGTTCGTCACACACCCGATTACATTGGTATGTATTTCAGACTTCATTTTTATGTTTTCTTGTTCATGCAATTCTCGGCTAACTGGTGAAATTCTATGTATGAGAACTCGAAGGGTTTGTTTTTGAAACGGGGAACTCAACGAAAAAGAAAGAGATGGCTGTGTTTGTGGTCGGTGGTCCAACCAAAGGTAAAAGACTTTGCTTTTGTCCCTACTTCCAGCGCTATAGTGCGATGTTTATGCCATCTTATATGTGCATCAAAGAAACAGTTTGTTGGAGATGCTTGCCATTTATTCAATTTGTTGAGTGTTTTCTTTTAAATATACAAAGAAAAGCTTCTTTTTGTTTGTTTTGCTATTTGACATCAAGCTACCTTGCATCTCTTAGGGAATTTATTAAGGTGTGAGGAAAATCTCAAGAACTTAAAATCTTATCCAAATTAACTTAATGATCAATGTACATGAAGGTCCTTTATATACAAGTATATGAGATGGTTATAGCTATACACGTGGAACGGAACGACATGAAACAATAAGGAAGTCTTATAGAGTTTACAACCAAGAACATGTCCTTTATCTTCTTTAGTTATCTCTGTTTTACATAAACAACGTGCTTGCCTTTATTACGGAATTTTCAACCAAGAAGGCAAGAACAAGTCTTTTATCTTCTTTAATTCTCTATGTTTTACACAAACGACATAATTGCATACATTAGGGAATTTACAACCAAGAACAAGTCCTTTTTTTGTAATTCTCTTTTTTTTTTTACTTTGTATATCTTATTATTTGATTGAAACGCACTGCCATGAGATGTATCTAATGATATGAACTGTGACATGTTTTAGTTGTTAAGTTGCTTAACGAGTTAACGTCAACACATATTTTTCTGTTTTCTATATGTTCTGTTAACGTATCTGCTTGGTTGAATGTAAACTGCTTGGTTAACATTAGAACTTGACTGAACATGATGTTTGACGTGTGCACGTATGATAAACAGACGTTCCGCGGACCGACCTGCATAGACCCATGCATATAGTGGGATGGGTTTGGTCAGCCATTTCCGCGTCCCGCGCGTGTCTGACCCCCCTGACCCGCTCAAAACCAATCCCGCTGCGGTCCGGGATGGGACGGGACAAACCGTTTGTCCTATAATTTTGGTAATTTATAGTAGGATGATTGAGACCTATTTCATATAAGAAATGCACTATAGTTTATTTTGGAGTATTAAGCTAAATGACTCGATACCAATGTTTTACCACCCGATCTAAATAGGTAACTGAACACCTTTTAAACCACACCACATGTTGCTAATCTATTCGTTCCAATTTAAGTAACTTTTTTTGTTTCAGTTTAATTGATGGTTTCAAATTTCTATGAAAAACAAAAATAATTTAATATTTATAACTATTTGTATTTTACAGTATAATTTTTCTTGGTTTAACTTAGTATAGTTATTGTTGTTTTCAAACAAATGACCAATAATTATCTTATAAATATCATACTTTCACTAACGAGTCCAAACAAAAGTTGAAGATATATCTGATACGATTTAGATCATCATGTGTAAAAAGTATGTAGCATCAAGATTTCAACACTACACGTAGATTCACGCATTGGATTGGAACAGTGTACTAACCTACCAAAAGAAAAACTTAAAAAGTCAAATACAATAATATCATGCTTGATAAGATATCAAGCTTATCATAGCTATTCGGGGAAATCGCATAAAATTTTTTGAAAGTGGTACTAATTGACACTTCAAACCTTGAATTTTTTCGACTATTATTTTAAATTTTTAAATTGACAATTGTACTACAATAAACTTTTAACTTAACTAACTTTTACATTAAGTAAAAAATTGACCTATACAACACGTAAAAGTGATAATGTATCATTTTTTCTTCAAAAATAATAATTATTTAATTAATAAAATAAATAAAAATTAAATAAAAATCAGAAATTAAATAAAAAAATCAGATAACTAAAAGAAAAATCAAAAAATTAAATAAAAATTAAAAATCATAAAATTAAAAAATATTTTAAAAATCAAAAATATTAAATTGAAATACAGAAAATTAAAAATAATAGAAAATTAAACAAAATTGAAAGAAAAAATTGCAAAATTAAAAATTAAAAAAGCATAATATTCTCTTTTAAATTACAAGATTATTTAAAAAAACAAATATATCATCTTTGACAATAACAATTTCAAGCATATCACTAATGACGATGGTGGTTTCTCACATAGTCATTATCAATAACGTTTTTGACATATTCCTAACGATAGTTTCATCGGTGACCTATCTACTGTTTCAAACAGTTGACAATAACAATTTCAAATATATCACTAATGATGATGTGGTTTTTCAGATAACCATTAACAATGATGTTTTTGACATATCTCTAATGATAGTTTCTGACATCATCATTAAAAAATTTGGTAGATATGTCAATAACGAAGTATTCGATCTCCGTACGATATTTGTTCTTCAAATTGCTCTACAACTTTGTGTTCTTGATGCATCTTGAGAAGTTCAATTCGATTCCTCGATTTTTCTAATATTCTTGAACCTTTCTTTGTAGTTGTTCGACACGTCTTGGAGGCTTCTCGTGATGGTTGGATAAGCGCCGACGAAATGCTGGTCTTGTTCGAAAACCGTCATATGTCCCAGTTTCGGATTTCACGGTGCCGGCTCCAGGCACCATACCTCGATTTGTTACCTTCACCTATTAACTGGCGCAAAGCCCATCTTGTGCGATTTTTTTTTCAAGATTTTCTATGATTTGCATTTACGTAATCTTGAATGTTACTCTATTTTTCTGTTCCCCTTCTTTTGGTTCTGCATGCAGTTATACCATTGGTGGCAACGCGTTCATCCATTACCTCTAAGGATGGGGCTAGGTCTCTGCACAATGGAACAAGCATGGTCATGGTTTAAATTTTCTTTTGGTTTTATTCGGTAGATGTTATGGGCGTTTAGGGTTATTGAGTAGTATAGACTCATTTTGCTTTGAATACTTAAATAAAATAGTTCATGTTTTCAATAGTCAAATAAAATAGTGATGTAAACTTCGGTTACTTTTATTTTAGTGCATGCAATTTAGTCAACTTGCACGCCAAGAAATAAAAAAAAACTCTGTGACCCACCTTCTTGTTTTGGATATAATACATCTTCTAAATACCCTCGATCATGTACACAAATACAACAAACGTACTCTTTTACAGGTAAAGAACTTGCTTGATCCAGATAAGAGTTGAGTAATCTCACTTGTAGGTTGATTGGAAACTCACCTGTTGCGTTTTAACGAATTGATCAGCTGAAACACAGCATGTTCTCTCAAACAATGACTAAAATGAGCTGTAGCTTTTAAGTACTTGGTCAATGGCCGAGCAAGCATCGGTCCAGTTTAAGATATCCAAACACCTCATCCACCTGATCCGATGCAACAATCCCACCTTCTTTGTCTGTAGCTTCTGCTCAATTTCCCGTTGTGCAATCTTCTGCCTCAGATCCTGAATATTGTTCAGACCGCTGTGTATCTTTGCTAACCAGGTATCGCTATTTTTCCTAACTCCCTTAGGAAGCGCATGGTTGGAAACTTTACAAGTCGCAGCATGACTAAAAGGTGCTAGTGGAGGGTGCCTCCTTTGTTATCAAGACGAGTTAGTTAGATTCATAGGCAACTTCCAAAAGATAATCTATATATATATATGTTTATACTAAAAAGCCAGGTAAATCATGCTTCCACACGCAACAAATTAATAGCAGAAAACACACTTAATGCTCTTATAGGTTTGATACTGTTCAAGGTCTATTCTAGAAACCCAGTAGAGGAAACAAAGCCATACAAGATTACAGATCCAAAACATTAGGTAGATAGAGAGTGTCACAGAGATGAAACATGTCTACTCTTTCTCCTAAATACCAGCTCCACGAGGCCTTTGGATATTTGTGTTAGCTGAAGAAGCCATGTTTGATGTCTCAGTGCTCCAAACAAGCCAACCTTTGAGATCTGATTATAAGAGACAGTTTGGTTGCTTGTGGTGAGGCCATGAGAAAGAGATATAAGAGATGATCGCCTTTGTTTGTGAGAGTATGAGACTAATACCCTACTCTACTACTACATACTATACCATTGTGTTTATCATCATACTTGTTGAGGTACTCATCATTTACCATTTCCTTTTAATTTGATTTTGTAATTACAATGCAAAATTTTAAGGTAATCTTGGACTTTCATGAATACTAAATGGTAATTAGTTCTTTACTAGTTGGAAGATTATTTCATTGATTTTGGATTTAAACTTGACTAAGTAAATTCATGTCTATGTCTAGGAGACAACTCTGTTATCCCGTCTTGAAAATAATTCAGATCTGCAATCTAAACAAAGACTTTTAAACATGGAAACTGATCTACAGAACTTACGTAAATGTGAAAAAAAAAACATTTTACATGAGGTTTGTCTAGAGATGGCAGTGAAGGCCCAATACCGCGGATCTGTGTCTTGCTGTTACGGCCACAGAGGTAAGAAACCAAACAGTAGTTTTCATATATCATGTTGTCCTCAAACTTGGTAATAGAATATTCCAATCAAAAGGGTTCTTCTTTTTCTTCTATGAGAGTGCGATTTGTTAGTGTGTTTTGACAGCTCAACACAACAATGACATAACATCTTCTGTACATGCGCTTGTTGCGATTTCTCTTCATCAGTAAAACTATAGTTTTTTGTAGCAACGAGAAAAAGAAAGACGTGGCTCTGTTTTAGATGAATAAGGAGTTTTCATTAAACAAGAGAGAATCGAAGTTCATTAGCTAAACTAAATCTTACATACTCTTCACTCAGCTAAGAGGATTTCTGCTGCATGATCTTACAGTTTTGTGTCTTAAGAAACCCAACCTACAAAAGTACCTGCTTTATTCTTATTTCTTCACAGCAGAACACTCCGACCTTTTCACGTGACTGAAGACCGGATCAGAATCCCTCTTAACGCCATGGAAGACAACAACTTATGGTGCCAAGCCAGCTACGTTTGGCCCCATGCCCTGTTAAGTAGACAATAAGAAGACCAATGTGTCAACAACTATGTAACTATTCAAATTACTCCTCAATTCACAAACCAAGTACTCAGCATTACAGACATAATATTGGCTTGGATTAGAAAAGCTTTCACTTATGTTAGTGATGGTCAAAACCCACTGCAGGCTAATCTCTTATTAGGCTTTCATTGCCGCACATGTGATAACGTTGAAACACGCGGACTATATGAATATAAACGAAGGACTCCACATGAAATTTTTTATCAATTAATATCAAAAGCTCTATCCAGCCATCAATACACATTCCCAGCATAGATGCTACTCTTCAACTTCCTAAGCTCCATAAAACTATGGTACTTTCTCATGTGACTTGTAAGCTCAATACAAGTGTTCTATATGAAAGTTAAATTAAAACCTATCTCAAACACAATACCCTTTAACGGTGAAAGTTGAATTCTTCGAAGAACTACACATCAGTACTCGTTTTCAGAAAGTAATAGCAATCAAGTATTGCACAGAAACTACGTTTAATAAAGTAGCTGACTATACCCGATACTGAACACACTAAGAGGGTCCAGAAGCTGCGACTGTTGTTGCTGATGTTGCTGTTGCATGTCTTCCAACTGTGGATAAGCCAAATCAGCTCCTGAACTCACCGCCGCAGCATTAGACGGCGTCCCTTTAGCTTCAATAAGCCGCCACATGTACCACGACCCAACAGACCTATACGGACGCCACTTCTCGCAAAGACCCTCCATCTGCGAAGGACGAGGCAGTTCCGGCAAGTTATAAAGCATCTGCACACCTTTCCTCACACCAAGATCATTAACAGGTAACACATCAGGTCTATGAAGCGAGTTTATCATAAACATATGAACCGACCAAGACCCAATCCCATTAACCATCGTCAGCATCGTGAACAGAGACTTGTCATCCATGTTCACTATCCCAGAATCCGACAAGATCCCGTTTTGATACTTCCTCGCGAGATCGTGGAGGTAACTCGCTTTCCTCCCGGAGACACCAATCTGACGAAGCTCCTGAGGTGTCAAAGGGAGGACGTTCTCCGGAACGACGCCGTTTTCACCGCCGCATAGGGAAACGAAGCGTGTGTAGATTGAGTTCCCGGCTTTAGGAGCTAGCTGCTGGTAGAGGATGCTTCGGATTAGGGCTAAGAAGGGAGTGTTGAAAGACTCGTACTTTGGTGGTGGGTGTGTGTCGATTAACGATGCGAGCAGAGGATCGACGCTGCGAAGGTGGGTTATCGCTGCTTCGAGTTCTCCCTCGCAAGTGAGAGACTTTGCGTGGAATCTCGGTGAGTGTGTTGGTTTAGTCTTCATTGCAGGTCTTGATGACGTCATCACGATGTGACCCGCGTCGTTGCTGGGAGAAAGCTTCCTGATTTTTCGAGGACGGAGTGGGATTTTGGAAGGAGGGGAGGAGACATTGCTTAGCTCTGTGATTCTGGGGGTTTCGATGGTGGTTGATGAGACGATTGAGCCGGAAACGGAGGTGGATGCGGCGGAGTCACCGTCGTTGTTTTGCGGTGGAATTGGATTAGGGTTTTCGGGTTTGGGTGATTGGGGTTGAGAAGGTTGAGGTTCACCCATGTGAAATCGAATTGGATTGAATTAGGGTTTTGATCGCTTCAAGGGATCGACGAAGAATTGAAGAATCGAAAACCTAATCGGAGAATGGACACGGCGGAGTGAAGTTCTCGGGCTTGACTTCGATAATTTTCTTACGCGCGCTTTAAACCAGAGTGGCCTTCACGCTCCGATATTGGCCTTTAGAATTAGAATAATGAAATATATAGTCCGTCTGCTTTAATAAGCCCAAAATGATTTCTTGGGTCTTTCAATTGGGCCCTAAAAGAGTTGGTTGTTCACAGGAAATACTTTTCTTTGGTGAAATAAAAAAAGTTTCCTCCCCATTAAAACTTAGGGGAAGAAGTCTTTGATGTTGTTTTCATATAATTTGAGATTTAACTGAGTAATGGTTATGTTTAGTTTTATAATATAGATAGAATAAAGCATATAATTATTGCACATATAGCTGGTCTGGGGTAACACTCATAAAGTCAAGAGTTTTAGATTATTTAAAAATATTAGGGATATTCTTTTGAATAATTTTTAGTAATGATGGTTTGAACAGCATCCCCTCCATATTAAGGGGCATTATTTATATTTAGTTTTAGCTAGGTGTTATATGTACCAGAGCCGGCACTGATTGTACATGTGAGAAACGAGGAGGAAACAAAAGATTTGATCAATGTTATGTACAGTTCAGCAGATATATAAAATTTGTGGTCAACAAAATGATTAGTTGTTGGTGATGAGTGGAGACGGTATAATCTAGGGAGAAGATCACAAAGACGTGTTTGGTGTGATATGATTCTCTCTGTCTTTGTCTCTTCTAATCTTACAGTTCTCTCGTTTTGCTTTTTATACTTCTATTTCTTATTCCCAAACATCAAATAAATAAAAAAATTACAATTTTGAATTAATCTAAGGTCTATACCATCTTTATATAATAATTTGGCTTACGTATCTAGAAAATTTCTGAGTATACAATCCTTGATGTGCCATATTCATGCTTCTTGGATAAATTATGATAGTTAATTGGGATACTGTCTATGAAATAACAAGGAATTTTGTTCAAAGTGCATAGTCAGCACAGATGTCGTAAGAGCTGATCGATGAAATTTATTTGTTTGTAAATTTTAGTTTATTGATTTATTCATTACCTTTTCATTTTTTTCTTCTGATATACTACTATTTTGATATCAAATAATGATGCAAGTAAAATGTGTCTGTCTTATCGAAGAGAACAATTTTCCTTGGAAAAAGACATTTTAATTTTAAATTTTGATTAATTAGTGTAGTTTTTCTTTGGCATTATTAGTAAGTGTAGTTGTTTGTACTATATGTACTTACTCCTTCTGTTTAATTTTACTACTCCCTCTTAACTTTATGCAAATTGATTAAAAATAATTAATTTTATAAATTTTTATATAAAAACATAATTATTTATATATTTAACCAAATTTTAATTAATAAAAAATAAATTATAATACAAATTAATAATTTTTTATCAAAATTAAAAAATAATACTTATTTTGTAACACAATTGTTTTTTGTACAACGACTCTGAAACGGATTGAGTATGTAGTTACTATCCATCATTTTCAAAATAAAATTTGGTACTAACGATGGTGAATTACTGACCAAAAATGATAAATGTTCAAAACAATATTAGCTGGCCTTTGACTGGATACGAATTATATTCCCAAAATATTATCTCAAAATTATTTACATAACTTATTAGTTAATAAATATTTTTGATTTTAGAAAAAGTTACAAATAAAAAAATTATATCCCTTTTTAGCAACATATATCCATTATACCCAGACAGAAACTTTATATTGTCTAAATCTGGAGTACACGTCGTCGACAGTAAAACTGTGTGATCTAAAAGAAAAAAAACTCAATGAAGCAGTCTCCTCTCTCTGTCTCTCTCAGCAAATAATCACTTCATCACGGCCATTTACACACCACATTCTCTTTCTTTTGCTTCGTTCTCTTATATAACACGGCGTTTCTCAATCCGTCCTTATCCAAGTTTTCATCTCCTCTAAATTTTTGTTGACTTTTTTTTTCCGGTTTAGAATCGGCATTTTACTATAGTCAGGAGGTGAAAGCTTGAAGCTTTTGATATATACTTATAAAAAAGATCAGAGATTTGAGAGTGTAGAGAAAAGGATTCAAAAAGATGAGTTCAAGGGATGATACAGAGGAGGCCAGGAATGATCTGCGACGACCTTTTATACACACGGGAAGTTGGTACCGGATGGGTTCAAGACAATCTAGTATGATGGGTTCGTCTCAAGTTATTAAAGACAACTCAATCTCTGTTCTTGCTTGTGTCTTGATCATTGCTCTTGGTCCTATTCAATTTGGATTCACTGTAAGTTGAATAAAAATCTCACCTTTTGTTGTTTGTTTTAGAAAGTTGAGACTTTATACATTTTTTTTGTTTAGTGTGGTTATTCTTCTCCAACTCAAGCTGCAATCACCAAGGATCTGGGTTTGACTGTATCTGAGGTATTAGGACTGATCCTCTGTCTAGAGCTGCCTGCCTTGTCTCTTATTTGATCGTGTTTGACTTTTGATCCTTTTTTAGTACTCTCTCTTTGGTTCTCTGTCCAATGTGGGTGCTATGGTTGGTGCAATTGCCAGTGGTCAGATCGCTGAATACATTGGACGTAAAGGGGTATACTTTGTTTCTACTGATTCTTGAATTGTTCTGTTTTGATCCATTTGATGATCTCTTTTTGTGTGTTTCTTGGACAGTCTCTGATGATTGCTGCCATTCCCAATATCATTGGTTGGCTTTGCATCTCATTCGCAGAAGTGAGTGCTTGTATCTTTTATTTAACTTGTGATATAGCACCTATGCAGTTTTTAGATTGACCTTATCTCTCTACATCATTCTGGTTTTTATAGGATACTTCTTTTCTTTACATGGGAAGACTTTTAGAAGGTTTTGGTGTTGGGATCATCTCTTACACGGTAATACTGTACTTGCTTAGTTTGTTAACTTATAGAACAATTCGTCTCGGTGAGTTTATGCAGCTCTGGTTTGTGGTTTTAGGTGCCTGTATATATTGCTGAGATTGCTCCACAAAATATGAGAGGAGGATTGGGTTCGGTTAACCAGGTTTGTCACGTCTAGCTGACTGATTCTTCTTTTGCATCTTATGAAACAGATTCTTGATGCTAAACATTAGATGTTGCTAAACTTTTTCTTGCTGTAGCTTTCTGTGACAATTGGAATAATGTTGGCTTATTTACTTGGCCTCTTTGTTCCATGGAGAATCCTTGCAGTCTTGGGTAAATCTCATTACACAAAGCCCGAAACCAGTTTTATGATTATGACTCATCAACATGCTCTAATCACTTTCTCTCTTGTCTTCCTTTATCCTTAGGGACATTGCCATGCATAGTATTGATACCGGGTCTTTTTTTCATTCCTGAGTCCCCTCGTTGGCTGGTACGCCTCGCTTATCTTTCTTGAATGGGTGCATATTTTGGTTAAACACTCTTATGGAATGCTTTACTGTAAATTGTAGGCTAAAATGGGTATGAATGATGATTTTGAAACTTCATTGCAAGTTCTTAGAGGATTTGAGACTGATATTACCGTTGAGGTTAATGAAATCAAGGTAATATTACCACTAAATAGGTTTCCTTCCATGAAAAGGTTAATGAATGACTTCCAAAAGCCTTCTTCATATTTTCTGTATATCTGCAGAGATCTGTGGGAACATCTACAAAACGATCATCTACAGTTCGGTTTGTTGATCTCAAGCGCAGGAGATACTATTTCCCACTTATGGTACAAACGATACATATCATTCCCATGGAATATACTTTGTTTACCATAAGAAACATTATCTTTTTTTTTTTGAAACAAAAAAAACATTATCTTAAAACTCTATTTTTTTTTTGTGTGTGTGTCTAATAGGTTGGTATAGGGTTGCTTGTACTTCAACAACTCGGTGGAATTAATGGCGTCCTATTCTATTCCAGTACAATCTTTGAATCTGCAGGCAAGCCCTTTCTTTAAGAACACTTGATGCTTCTTGTTTGATATTATTACATTACATTGACAATTTTTTTTTCATTTATAGGAGTTACATCGAGTAACGCAGCAACATTTGGGGTCGGTGCTATTCAGGTAGTGGCGACTGCAATATCAACATGGTTGGTAGACAAAGCAGGTCGTCGGCTTCTTCTTACCGTGAGTATAAATTTATCAGTCATATCTTTAGGACCTTTTCTTAGAGAAGAATTCAAGAAATTAAATGGAAATGTTTTGTAGATCTCTTCTATTGGGATGACGATTAGCCTAGTGATTGTTGCAGCTGCATTCTACCTTAAGGTACTTTATAAATTCTAACTTCCTTAAATATACAAGTTTTTATCTTATTCAACAAACTTGATTTTTGAACATCTCTTGTTTAGGAATTTGTGTCTCATGATTCAGACATGTACAGTATGCTGAGCATCTTGTCAGTAGTTGGAGTAGTGGTAAGTTTGTATGTTTTGTTGTAAATTGAAACTTTATTGAGGCAATGAGCTATTATTATCTTTGCTTTTAACTCCGTTGAATCATTACAGGCAATGGTTGTTTCTTTCTCATTGGGAATGGGACCAATTCCGTGGCTCATTATGTCTGAGGTATGGAGTTGATTAGATGTTAACACTAAGTTTTGTAAGAAGTTTTGTAAGAACTGAGAAAACAAAAAAACTCTACTAAACTGTCATTTGCTTGTTTTGTTGTTGTTTTTGGTAAATAGATCCTTCCTGTGAACATAAAGGGTTTAGCTGGAAGTATAGCAACTTTAGCCAATTGGTTCATCTCTTGGTTGATCACCATGACTGCAAACTTGCTCTTAGCCTGGAGCAGTGGAGGTTTCTCCCTCTCTCTCTTTCTCTTTTCTCTCTGTCACCTTGAGACACTATAGAACATTTCTTGATTGGTTTTTGGTTGACTATGAACAGGAACTTTCACTCTATACGCTGCGGTTTCTGCATTCACGGTGGTGTTCGTGACTCTGTGGGTTCCTGAGACCAAAGGGAAAACGCTTGAAGAACTTCAAGCCTTGTTCAGATAAGAAAACTCAAGTTTCATCCTTTGTCTCGCTCTCTATTTTGGCCACGAACAAGAAGAAACAGAGAAATGACAGAGATTTTTCAGTTGTTAATTGGGATGAGAAGTTACTAAGATTTGTTTGTTTGTTTGTTGTGTGTCAATATGTTTTTTTGTTTGTTCAACGTTGTGTCAATAATCTTCTGTTCAATGTATATGAACACACATTCAAGTAAATGAATAATGATGATTCAGAATTGTAACCTTGCATGGTGCTTGTTGATTCAATCTTCCCAACTACAAAAGTGCTCCTATGATCCACATATAGCTAGGCTAACTGCTCAACCGTACAACAACCCATTCCACCGAGGTAAAAGCTGTTGATGCTACCTCTTACCTTGTATTTTCACAATTATTGCAAATAATGAAGGTGCTGGGTTAGAGAGACTACAGTTCACAATATGAATTCCAATGTTTAATCTTTGTGCTGGCGAAAAGGTTGTGTAAAGCACCAAACATAACTTCCTCCTGCTTCTTTTCTTGCAGCAGCCATTTACAGTTTTGGAGGAATTGAATGCATAGCTTTAGGGTCGTAAGTTTATTCTCTTAAACTAGAACTGAGTTTGAATGTTCCATGAACTATGTAAATGGAGTTTAAGGTGATCAGGAAGACGTTAACAAGAGTGACTGAAAAGTAATCGTACGTGAGTAACCGATTAACAAAGAAAAACAAAAACAAATGACAATAGAAAATATTTTCATTAGATTCTCAAACTTGTAGTTGTTTTTGTGCCAAGTGAAACTGAAACGCAATGAGTAAGAAGAGACTAAAGAAGCTTATAGACAGTAAGAATAAGCACCAAACCAATACTTTGATAAACTCTGTGACTTAGAGCGTAGTCTTTCTTTAACAAGTCTCACTGATCGATCAATCCAGAGGAAGAAGATGGAACTCATGGGACATGAAGTCTTCACTGGGTCTGTAATACTTGTCTGGTGAGTACAAGCGTAGGTTAGAGACTTGGCTTGTGTATAGGCACGCGAATCTTTCAACCTGATTTTGGAAGAACAAATCAGTTCATTACAAACACAAAACACTCTATCTGCCACATAAGAAAACAATAAGATCAAACGTTCTATACCTGGTTAGCGAATCTAGAACTCTGGTAACCTGTCTTCATCAGTTGGCCCCAGACCTTGTGAAACTACAATACGCACGACATGAACAGTTTCTATCAGATTTGAATTGAAACAACTTGTTGCACTGATACACAACAATACCTTTTGGTGATTTTCTCTTTGAGCTTGTTGATGACTTTGACGTACTTGATCTCTTTTAGACTATTAAATCCCACCAAAAACATAACTATGGACTTAGAACGACTATGCAACGATAACATATTCAGGAGTTACATAAATTATATTTTTACCTCTAACTCCTTGAGCGCTGATACCATTTCCTGCTTATCATTCTCGTTTACATCCTCAAACCTGGACAATTAAAAACTCTAACCAATGTAACGCAGATTTCTTTGGTGTACAACCTAATTTAAAGAACACTCACTTTAGGGACCAGTTCAAGTGATGAATTTTGTCTTCTACTGAATCACGCTCATTCCTCATCAATATAAGTTTCTGCAAAAAAATTATCACATCATTGGCGGATGTTGAGCCTAATCACAAAATCATCTCTCATATATTACTGACATATGAGAGGATCCATTCACCTTACGGGTATCTCTCAGTTCCCATAGAAGTTCAACCTCCTTTTCTAGTTCTGGAACAACAAGCATAGTTCTCCAGCCTGAACAAAGAAGAAAGTTAAGTTGCAAGTAGCTTTCACAATCAGAAACACTTTTGCCAGTTTCTTCTAACACCTGTGATACTATCTCCATCAACAAAATAGTGTTTCTAGCCTACTTAGATGCTAAGATCACCAGTCATAAGGTGTTAAGGGCCTAACTTACGATATTCTTATTCTCTGCATAGGGTCAGTTCAACCCATGAAGATTCGTTTAAGAAGAGTATATAATTGGAAAAGAAAATCTTACCAAGTACTTTTTTGCTGCGCAAGATATCACCGTATATATGATCACCAACGTAAAGAACCTAGTAAGATCGATTAGCTGAATAAGTGACAGCTACTACACCCTTCATAACGACTGATCTTTTCTAATCGAGAGGGAGATAAATTTTCTTGAGAAATAGCTAGTGCGAAATACCTGTGAGCTAGACTCAATGGAGAGCAAACTGTGAAGATGCCCCACATTTCCGCCTTGAAAAATTCGACAACCCCTACCTTTACTCTTCAGCAAAACTTTTGGTGAAGGATCTCCCACCTTTCAAGCAAACAAAAAAAAAGAAATTTCAACGGATAAGCAAGGATCATTTGGACAAGAAGTACATTTTAAAAACTGAATGAGTCTCGAACCTGAGGCATAGGTGTTCCATTGTCAGTATTAATAAGCATTCCAGACTGAGGTTCCACCTCAAAAAGGTTGGCACGACTCTCTTCATGGAAGAAGCCAGGCTTTGCACTTCACAACAGCAAAAAAAAAAAAACAATTCAGATAGCAAATAAATAAAAAAAGAGAGAAGAATATTTCCAGAAACTAAACTTCACCTACAAATTGATAGCCAATAACACACAACTAATTTTATAATCATGATTTTGTTAAGATTAAGGAGACTTAGGAAAGGAAAAAGACCTGCCAGTGATCACAACATCAAAATACTGGAGCCAATCAAAGTTACAAGTATGAGGACCTTGTATCGTGCGACCTCCACACAGAAAATTCATCACAATGTTTGTGTAGTCCCACAAACTGCAACAATGGTTGACGTTGCTTAAGTTAATACTTTGGAGCATGTAACCATTTAAAACTTTAAATTTAAATCGACTGTGCAGCTACAATATATGAATAAATAACTTTACGGGAACACTCTGAAGTTTGTAAAATATATCATTAGCATTACCTATTGGTCACCAAGAATGTAGAACGTCCAGAATCTCTTATCATTTTTATAAGTGGTACAATCGTAGTATCCTCATTGATATACCTGATAAAAAGGCAAGTTCAAATGAGTTATGTAAAAAGGAAGACTGAAGAGAATGTACCATCAGCTTTACCTATTAGGTTCTTCTGCTACCATCTGCTTCAAAGTTCCATCACGGTGGCACAAATCAACAGCAGCCCGAACATCCTTATACATATGAGCATAACTAAAAGAACACCATGGGCGAATTAATGATACATTAAAAGAAAAAATCATGCCAACCATAAGTTAAAGAGTATCCACTGACAGCTATAAGCATATATACGCTTTCTTGGAGACTATAAAATATTAAAAAAGTAATAAATATGGGAAATAGACTTACTCAACGTCCTTGGGAATTTTTTCTGGGTTGTTATCTTTAAAATCAACAAGTTGCGCAAACAGATAGGCTTCGGCCAAAGAAAAGAGTGTATCTATGAGAGCGTAGTCAGGCTCATCAAAAGAATCTTGTATTAGGCTACTGCCATAGATGTCAATTTTTTCTTCTTTAGAGAGCTCCTTAAACCCATGGTAAGCCACTTTCACATACTTGTGGCGATCCATCTGCATGATCAACAATCAATAAGGAAAAGCGGCAAAAATTATTATAAGAGTACAATCCACTACAAGGTTTTCATTTACCTTTAAGATGTTTCCCCTCTTTTTGTCTAGCACCAAGCCTCTGACCATGTAATTCCAATCAAATGTCCACTCTAACAGCTGGAATTTATAACCACAGCAAGTACAACGATCAATTAAACTTTTCTATTGGTCAGAAACCTTAAAACAGCAATAGAGTATATTACTAACCTCACTTGGATACCCCAAATCATACACCAACTTTCTGACAGTTCCTTCATAAGCAAGGGACTCAAAAGTTTCAGACTTGTATTGGGCAAGAGTGTAGTCCATATCAAATCCTACAGCAATGATATTTCTCATGTTCAACGATCTGTTGCAGAAGATCTGTTTTTTCAAGTCGATTTTCTTTCCTCCTCCAGGGGATGACCATTTATGGGGAGCTTCACATCCATCCCTAGAGCCAACGTTATGAAACTGTACCACGTCTTTGCTAAGAGCACTAGCTCGTTGTTCTTCCATCGAACTCTTGAAACACAATTGGCTTGCCCCTGAGAGACGATCAAACTAAGCATGATTTATATTTTTTTCTCAAATGAACTCAACACACGAAACAGTACATAAATAGCATAGAGTAAAAGCTCTATTAAATCAGTGTTGGCAGATGCAACTAGCTAGTCAGAGCCCAACAAAGCTAAACTTAGACGCACGTAAGAAAGTGATACTAGATGATGACACGTTTTCTACAGGGGATAGGAGTTTGAGATAAGTTAACACGAGTCATACAATCAACATGATCCACTATGCACCAACGGACAAAAAAAAAAAGTAACAAAAGCCCTACAATGAAAAAAGAAAAAATTCAAACATCGTAAGATCACTAAGCTTTGTTGATCAATTACCATCACCAACCACTAAAGGAAAAAAAAAGTAACAAACCCCTAGAATGAGTAAAAACAAACCTAACATCTTTGCGACAAGTTAAGTCCTGATCCTAAGTGTATGCTCCATTAAAGACCTAGAAATTGCAACTTGCACGAATTAAAGACTTGAGATAGCTACTAATTAGCATATATTCCTACTAAAGTAAATTTCCAGACAAGACTCTAACAGCACTAGGCAACTACCAAAAACACAGACAACACTCAAAGTTACATAGAGATGTCACTGAACGTGTGGTTAAGACCATTAATCTACAAAGCAAAACAATAAAACACACCAAACTAAAAAATAAATAACAATTAAGGCAAGGAGGAAAACAAACCAGCAGAAGACTTGATCAGTCGTCTTTGTGTTTGGAACTTTCCAGGGAAAGGAGAAGCAGAAGAGAAAACAGAGATGCAGAGAGAAAGAGAAGGAGAGAAGTAGTGACGCTTGGAGAGACGCATAGTGGCTAGAGTATTATTATATAGGCATGGAAAGGAAGAGGAAGAGGAAGAGGAATCGTATTCGAGAATAAAAGATATGGGTAATGTCGCCGAAAAGGTTGGATTCGAATATAAACACAGAGACATTTACCGGTAATTTTCCGGCGAATATTCCCTCCGCTTCAATCTCATTTATTTTTTTTATTTTATCTCTCTCAGGCCAAAGGAAGGAGGGAGGGAAACTAGGTGTCTCATGTCTGATCCCAAAGAAGATCCGCCACGTTGCTTAAGCGTGATCTCGAGACTGATTATTAGATGGGCTTTAAACCTAATTTATATGGGCCTTAAAATTAAAGCCCAAGACTTAACTCTCACACTTCGTCTCCTCCATTTCTCACTCATAGCTTCGCGTGACATCACGCGCCGCCGGTGTAACCATTGATCTCACTTCATGGCTCCGTCTTCCTCCGTACATGCTCGTCTAGCTTTCGTAGCGTTACTCTCAGTGACTACTTTTTACTGTATCCACAAATACCGCCGCTTGAAACGTCACAAAACCCTTTCGTTAAACCCTAGCGCAACCAGAGGTAAGATCATCTTCATCTCCCAAACCGGCACATCCAAATCCCTAGCTCAACGCCTCCACGACCTCTTCGCATCAAACGACGTCGCATTCGATCTCGTCGATCCACGAAGCTACGAACCGGAGGATCTCCCGAAGAGACGCTAGTCATCTTCATCGCGTCGACGTGGGACGATGGTAAGCCGCCGAAGGACGGAGAGTTTCTCGTCAACTGGCTGTCAGAGAGCGCCGAGGATTTTCGAGTCGGGTCGCTTCTTCTCTCCGATTGTAGATTCGCCGTGTTCGGCGTCTGGAGCCGTGCGTATGGTGAATCGTATAACGCTGTGGCGAAGGAGTTGTCGAGGAGGATGGTGGGATTGGGTGGAGTGGAGATGATTCCGGTGGGAGAAGGAGATGTTGGCGACGGAGAGTTAGATGGAGTGTTTAAGGAGTGGTGTGATGGAGTGGTTAGGGTTCTGAAGGGAGGCTCTGTTCAAGAGAGAGCTGAGGTTATACTGAACGGTGATGTTGTGAGTGATGGTGAGTATGTTGATTCAACAGATGATGAGGAGGAAGACAATGGTGATATTGTTGATCTTGAAGATATTGCTGGGAAAGCTCCTTCAAGGAAGAATGGTGTAGTTAAAGTGGCTAACGGTGATGGGAAGAAGGAGATGGTGACCCCTGTGATTAGAGCTAGCTTAACCAAGCAGGTGTGTTCATATTGCTTTGGATTTGATATGTACTAAGGCTGATTCTCTGGACTTTGTTTCAAATTTATATATGGTTCTGTTTGCTTGAGCTTTGAAGCAGACTTGTGTTTTGCATTTTCTCACCTTTCATTGGATGAGCATGGTCTATGGAGTTTTTGAAGTTGTGTAAAACATGGAGGGTTATAAGATCATTGGTTCGCATAGTGGGGTTAAGATTTGTAGATGGACAAAGTCGCAGCTTAGAGGGAGGGGAGGTTGCTACAAGCACTCCTTTTATGGCATTGAGAGTCACAGGTTTGATTGAAAGTTCTCTTCTTTTTTCTCCCCTCGTGATTCTTATGTTGAGATGTTTGGTTTTTGAATAAACAAGGTGCATGGAGACAACACCTAGTCTGGCTTGTGCAAACAAATGTGTCTTCTGTTGGAGGCATCATACAAATCCTGTGGGAAAAAGCTGGCAGTGGAAGATGGACGATCCTAAAGAGATTGTGAAAGGTGCTCTCGATCTTCATACAAAGATGATTAAACAGATGAAAGGAGTTCCAGGTCTGATTATATATTTATCCTTATTCTGGCTTAAAGATGATACATGCTTAGATATCTCAGTCTGGTCTCTGATAGTTTATGAGAATCCGTGTGTCATGTTGGGTCTGAAACCTATTTAGATATCTCATTGTTTATGGAACTCCTGGAAGTCAAAGATAGTCTGCATGTTTTGGTTTATTGATTGATTTGTTTCCACCTGATGCCGACGTTTTATTGGCGGATATGTTTTTCAGGTGTAACTGCAGAGAAATTACAAGAAGGTCTAACACCAAGGCATTGTGCGTTATCACTTGTTGGTGAGCCAATTATGTATCCCGAGATCAATGCCCTTGTCGATGAGCTACATGGAAAGCGTATTTCCACATTTTTGGTTACTAATGCTCAATTCCCGGAAAAGATTTTGATGATGAAACCCATCACTCAGGTTTGTGGTGTCTGTTGTTTACATGTCAGTTATTTCCGAAGATAAAGCTCTTCATGCACACGTACTGAACCAGATTTGCCTTGTTCATTACCTTTGTTATCTACAGTTGTACGTAAGTGTAGATGCTGCCACCAAAGAGAGCTTGAAGACTATTGATAGGCCTCTCTTTGCAGACTTCTGGGAGCGGTTTATTGTGAGCATTTAATATAGATTCGTTCATGTAATGAACCTTCTAAACTGAAATGTGAATTAAGATAAAGATATATAATCTCTGCACCACTTGTATCGCAGGACTCCTTGAAAGCTCTCCAAGAGAAGCAGCAGCGAACCGTCTACCGGTTAACACTTGTCAAAGGATGGAACACAGAGGAGCTAGAAGCTTAGTTCAACCTCTTCAGCATTGGGAAACCTGATTTCATCGAGATCAAAGGAGTCACATATTGCGGATCGTGAGTTTGTTTCTCTTATTCTCCTCTCTCTCCATTCAAGTGACACAAATCATAACTGATGTGTTAATCTTATGGAAACATAAACAGATCTGCAACATCAAAGTTGACAATGGAGAATGTACCGTGGCACGCAGATGTGAAAGCATTCTCAGAAGTTCTGTCTCTGAAGAGCAATGGAGAGTACGAAGTTGCTTGCGAGCATGCCCATTCTTGCTGTGTTCTTCTAGGGAGAACCGACAAGTTCAAAGTGGATGGAAAGTGGTTCACTTGGATCGACTATGAAAAGTTCCACGATCTGGTTAGTTAGTTAAACCAATTCCAGAACACACGTCAATCTCAAACATGCTAATTTTTACTGACACTTATGAATAAAAATTTGCATAGGTGGCTTCTGGAGAACCGTTCACGAGCAGAGACTATATGGCTGAAACACCAGCATGGGCGGTATATGGAGCAGAGGAAGGTGGGTTTGATCCAGAGCAGTTGCATTACAAGAAGGAAAGGCATCATCACCCTAAACCACAGCCACAGGTGGTTGTAGCTTAACTCATTTTTGTTATAGCCTTCAGATATTCTCCTTCTAGGTCTAAAGCTTTTGTGTGACAACTACAGTGTTATAGCCTCTTGGGAAGACGTTAGCTAAAAGTTTTGAAATCATATCAAACTTTAAAACAATCGAGTTTTAAATTTAGATGTAACCTTGATTGTGATTTTAATAAAAAGACGAAGTTGTTTCACTAGCAACATACATTAGTTTCTTAACTTGTGTGTACACCACGTAATCATCAACTACACGAACCAAAAAACTAAACAACCTACTACAACTATAAATAAACCTATAAAGCATTACTATGAAACAATTAATTTTATAGCCATAGATTTAAACTGAAGATAGCTTTGATTACTTAAAACCAAAACTATAACACTGAGAGGTTGGCAAAACTTGTTTCTTGTTTTGAATTAACTGATTCAAGAAATTATAAATCAATGGTCTTTTTAATTAATTTATATTTAACAGTCGTTAATCCATAATGAACGTACACAAAATCAAAGACTACATAAATATGGTAATAAAAATTTACCAGCTCTTCACCGGCGTATATTTCCTCCTCAACCGTCTAGATGACGGCGGTGCCAACGTTTTCACCGTCATCTCCGGCTTCTTCTCCGCTAATTCTTCATGTTTACAGTTTTCTGCTTCTTCGAAGCTACTGCTACTTCTAACATTCTTCTTCTGTTTATGTTTGTTTATAATCTCAACTTGTTCTTCTTCTTCTTCGTCATCTTCCTACTCCTCGTAATCTTCCTCTTCATCTTCCTCGTCGTGTCCTTGTCGTTTGAGACTCCGACAGAGACGAAGCTTCTGCTACCATCTCCGTCAGTGACGGTTCCTTTATTCTCACAAACCTTCTCTTTCACAGAATATAATATTTTTGAACAGCTTATTTGTTTTTTTGGTATCTTCAAGAACAGTCACAAAAAAATATGTTGGCTATTAATTTTTCTCATGCTTTTTTTTTTTTAATTTGGTTTACAGACAGAAACAAAAAAACACGTCATTAATATCAAAAGTCACCCACTCTTTGGTGTTTTATTATGATAAAATTTTCAGAATGTGTTTGTCCGTTGTCTATATTTTCTTCAAACATTATCAGCCATTATAATACATATATGTATTACATATACACCAACATAATATACTATATTTTTGGAGTTGGGTATTCATATATATATTATCCAAGTGTCAGAATAAATTGTAAAGCTTCAAAGATTAAAATTTGTAATCTAGTACGTAAAGAATATTGCCAACGGTTGCTAGCTGCAATTTGGGTGTTAGATTTGAGCTAAGTGAAAGCTTTCGATTCCATAATAACAACCCAAATACATTGCATAGGCCATGTTTTATATGTGTTATTATATGATTATTGTATATAACTCTGGGATATGCCATGTTTTTCTTTTAATTATTTACACTTTGTGTTTAAGTCATTCTGGTTTTATTTCATTTTCAAGCATCATCTTCTTCTTCTTTTAGCTATCATAGGGAGACTGCATATGTATAGTATTAATTAAAAACGTATATTCAAACCGTGACATTCTATCTACTGAATAAAACAAAATGATACTGTCAACGACGTAGTAGTCGGCAAAAAAAAAAAAAAAGGCTCCTACGACAAAAATATATGACCCAACAGAAACGGCACGACGTTCACCTTTTATCATTACTTAAAGTTAAACCCCCAGCAACTTAGCGTTTTAGAAAAAATATAATAGAATGCACGTCGTTTTGAAATGAAAGTGACTCAGCGAAAGAGGATAAGATCATCACGTGATGGAAAGTCAGAAGAGATCTTCTTCATCTTTCTCTTTCTCCTTCCTCCCGTTGGATCATAACAAGAAGACAATTCAATACTCCTTTATTCGTCACTCTCTGATCATTTTCTCCTGTTTTTTTCGAGATTTCACCAAATACAAATATAAATATATTCGATAAAGACAAAACCCATTTTCGTCTTTTAAGTCGTCTGCGCTGTAATAAAATCAAACTGGGTTTTGTCGAAAATCTTTGCCACACGATCTCTTGTAAATCCTGCTTGGCCATAGAAAAATTCCATCTAAAAAAATTGGGAGACGCAGACAGGAAGATGAATATGAAGCACTAGTTGTGTTTTGTGTTTGTGCAAAATCAATCAGATTAAAGTGTGTGGGATTTGTGGATGCAACATCTTCTTTGGTCAGCTTCCTTTCTTTTCTCCTGATTTTTCTCAGAATATTCTAATTTTTTCTCCTTCTATTTTTAAAGTTTGTTCCTTTTGTGATAGAAAGAAAATTGTTTATAAATCTGCAAAATCTCTTCCTTTTTTTTCCTTTTAATTTATCTTTCACATGGATCAATCAATCTCTTCAGTTTCAAAATAGAAACATTTTAGATCTTTCTCGTATTTAAAACTTGTTAATTTTTTTTTTCCACCAGAGATTTGATTTTGTAGCCATCTCTCTGTTTTTGGTAAATAAGTAAAGTTTGAATCTTTACATATCTCTCTGTTTTTGGTAAGTAAAAGTTTGAATCTTTACATTCTTTGTGATGTTTCCTTGTAGAAGAAATTACTGATTCTCTTTTCTGATTTTGATGTGATTCTCATTGATCCAAGTTTTTCTGCAGTAAAGAACATAAACGTGTGATGCTAATATTTGGATTCAGTGAGAAATAGGAATTGAATTTGGTTCTTGTTAATCATGGTGGAGCCTTACGAGACACGTAACAACAATGGTGAAGCATATCAGATGGTCAGGTATCAGAGTTATAACCATCACAATCCAAGGATATCTTCATCAACATCAACAACATTGTTACCAATGCTGGATTTGAGAGTGTTCTATGTCAGAATCAGCAACTTCAAGGTGGATGATTCCACACCTGAGGTCCTTACAATCACTCACATCCCTCTTGATCCAGATTCTCTTCTTGAGATCAACGGTGTTCGAATGAGCATTCACTCTGAAGGAGTTTCCTCTCAGCTAAGGAGAGATCGTGTTGATAAGAAATCAGAGGAAGCTACTTTCATAAGCACAGACAACATCAGGTTATCTGGTAGTGTTAAGTTTGAGGTATGTGACAAAGATGAGCTTGTTTTGTCTGGAACGCTGGAGATGTCTGGTAGTAATGGTTTCACTGGGGAATCTAAGCATAGCGTGAAGCGTTGGAACATGAACTGTGAAGCTGAGATCACTGCAGGGTCTGGTTTCTTGAAAGAGAAACACATTGGTTGTTCTGAGTTATCATCTCCATTGCCAAGTATTGAAGTATACGTCACTGGTTGCTTCTCTGGAACACCTATTATTCTAACCAAGACACTGCAGCTTGGTTTCAGAAAGAAACACATTAGAACGAGTGCGTTGGATTCGATTCCAGAGTATGAAAGCGGTGATTCTCAGAAAGGCAGCTCATCTGAGCTTGATTTTCAGGTATCAATTGCTCTTTCACTGTTTTTCAAGATTACTATAATGTTTTAAATAGTTTTATAATGGTTTGTTTCTAACTTAAACACATTGAATGCTTTACCTAGGATATGTCATGTCTTTCTAGTCATGGTGTCTGTATAGGGAAGTATGAGGATTAAGTTTTTCATGGTTATGAGATTTCATATCTTGACACATGTGTACTTTTAGGAAGATAAGTCCTTTAGATATTGAAGTGGACCAACTTCGTGATAAATGATCATGTGATGTATGGGGCCTGACACGTTTTACAAGTCAGTAGATAGCTCTATCTCTCCCTCCCATATGCCTATTGTCTTGATCTTAAATATCTAAAGTCTTATCCTTCTGTCTGCTACAGTCAGCTATTAGGACCTATTGGTTGAAACATTCTGAGTATCACATGTAGTGTCACAATATATCAACTTTAGTTTATGCATAAACTTACCGTGGAAAACGTTTCACTGCTGAAGAACCAGTGTTAAGATTAGAAAATGTGTGAATGTTTATTTGGATGTTCTTGAAGTTGACATTGTCAAAACCTATTTGATATGATTCTTTGTACTCACTGTCCCTTTAACTTTATTTCAATGTATAAAACTTCCACATAAAAGTCATGGAGGCGTAGGCACCAGTATGAGATACAATCGGCATAACTGTTAAGATTGGGGCAAAAAATACCATTAGCCTCTATTCAACAAGTGATTGAATGGTCACTGTATTCTTTGTTCTACTATCTCTATAAATGTCTATGTTGCTGAGTTCTTTGCAGTGTTTTGTCCTAAATATGGGAGTTCTATTTCTGTGTGTAGGTATATAAACAAGATTATGATGGAGAATATGGCGACATGTATATGGGAAGAGAGTACGGAGATGGAGAAGATGGTGAAATGTCATGGTTCAATGCTGGTGTGAGGGTTGGTGTGGGGATTGGACTTGGTGTATGTGTGGGTCTGGGCATTGGGGTTGGCCTTCTGGTGCGTACCTATCAATCAACCACCAGAAACTTCAGGAGAAGGCTTATCTAATCTTTTACTCAAACCACCTAAAGCTTCTTCTACTTCTTTGTCTTCTCTCTAACTCCACTCCATTGCAGATCTCTTTTTTGACTGATAGTCTTAATACATAATACTGCTGTGTAGCATAATCGTTCTTTGTGTGTGTTTTTAATCTTTGTGCCTTAAAATTTTGAAAGAAACCATTTGTCTTCTTCTTGTTGTTTGTTGAGATTCAGACTTGAAAGAAACAAAGCTTGTTGCTGGTATTGTCTGCTTACTGTAAATATAAATATGCTTTTGAGTGTAAAAGTTCTTGGATTCACTTACAAGGCCCTGCATGAGTTACTTATAAAACACAAATCCTTTTATTTAATCAGAATAATTAGTATTTCACAATCCTGACATCACACGTTCAAAGTTTATCTTTACTAAGTGTAAATGCTTACGACTTAATTGGGATTACAGAACAGAACAACTTAGCTAAAAAAGTAATGGAAATTTTCAAAAACAAATAACATAATGTCTAAGGTCATTATGAGGCTTGAACTTAATAAAACTAAAACCCTAGAAACATTCATGATTAGTTGCTACTACCAATAGAAAGTTAATAAGATTGAGCACTCATCAATTATCATGCAACTTCATCATAGTTCAAATCACTTATAGGTAAGTACTCAGAAACTACTAAACAGTGGCAGATAATATACACAACATCAAATTCACAAAGCATATCTGCTAATATCTCATTATTGATTGATCAATTATAAACCCTCAAGGGAAAATAAAACAAAAACAAATTCCAAGTTTCCAGAATAAAAAACGCATTTGACTCCCCCAAACAACAACTTTTCAGGCAATGGAGTCAACAACACTGTAATAAACCAAACCTCATCATTGTCTTAACGACAAAAAGACACAACCATAAGTAAAGAAAACCGACAAGAACAATCATCTGAGACAAAAGGATTAAGTGTGTTGTTTTTTGCAATCTCAACGTTGTTGAGTGAAAAGAGAACGGCTGATGATACCAGTAGCTTCCAAGTAACGATCAACGCATCTAGAGACGCAGCTGCTCTCGCCACTGCTAAGGCTTGATCCTGGCTTCGTTATGCATTTATCGAAGCATTTGCCTCTTAGTGTCTCGATCAACTCCTCCGCGTATGCTTGAGCTAGCTGCGCCTGTACTTGTTCCATTAGTGCTTCCGGTGATTGACCAGCACCCATAGGCGGAGACGGAGAGGAGAAGTCCATTTTTTTCTAATTTTTAGAAAGATCGAGAATAAACACAGATAATCTATAAGTTAAAAGAAATTGCATGTATAGAATCAATCAATGAATCGATATTCAAGTAAGCAATAGAGAAAGAGATGAGAGAGAATATACCGTAAATCGATGAGGGCGACGATGAACAACAATTTTGTTTAGCGGAAGAGATGTTTTTCCTTCTTCTTGGTATCTAGGGTTTCGCTTTTGATGGGCTTATGATATTATTTTAATGGGCCAGATTAGGCCCAGTTTGGTATTGGTCCATCGATAAATTATATAAACCAAATAAAAATGGAAGAGAGTTCTTTAAGAACATTTCCAACTACCGTTATAATTTATTCGAAACAGGAAAATCCAAGTGTGTTTTGGTCCAATGTATTTTTACAAAATAAAAAAATGCTATTTTTATAAGAAGACTATTAAAATCCTCTATATGTAGAGGAATATATAAGAAGAAAACATTAGAATGATTAACTTTAGAATTTGCCTTACAAAATTTATTCACGATATTATAGAAAAATGAAGAAAATAATTAAAATTTTGACGAATACATCACATCATGTGTGTCACTTGGATAAATAAACTTGAGACATTAGAATGCGAAAACAAGTTAAATTTCGGAGTCAATTCAATAATGTATCGTCTCTCTAAATGAAGTTGCCACAACAGTTGATTCGATCGGATAAATTATACAAAATCGTACTCCAACGCCTG